>VDFB02131158.1:0-12350 GCA_007258455.2 Sequoia sempervirens | reverse complement strand
ATTATAATGTTTGAATAAGCGTTGAATATATATTAAGCATTGATGTTTTAAATGCTAAAGTGCATACTATACAGACTATAGTATATAACACACATCTTATATAGTGTTAGGCGCAACAATAAAGAGTGTGCACTAAAGGAAGTGTTATAAACATTCAACATAAATTACCATGCTTTGCAAATGGAATGCAACATAATAGAAGGCGTGTGGAAATAATTAAAGACATAGTCAAGAGTATTGAAAGCAATTTGAAATGCATTTAAAAGCTTTAACTTGGTCTTTTATCTGTTAACACCAAACAACTCATAAGAAGTTTATGTGGCACCAAATTATGAATAACTACATTGCTTTAGAAGTTTGTTTTATGAGCCATGACCAGCAACGGAAACCAAAATGAATTGAAGAATAAGTCAAGTAGAAGCTAGCATGGATTAAGTCGACCTGTTTGTTTATTTACCTTGCATATCTTAAATACATTCTTGTTGTCTATAAATGAAGCAACCTACTGTGCTATTTTGTTGAGTCTTAAGTTAGAAATCTGCCACCTTTTATTTACCATGCTAAGTCAAATCAAAGAAATCTGCCACCTTTTATTTACCATGTTGATTCAAATCAAATAAGTTGTCGATTCATTTACTTTGTTTCTACCCTGTAGATGTTGATTTTTGTGTATAGATAGAGGCATTCTTTACCTCAAAGGGACACATATCTGCACTATGTTGTTAATTTATGAGTGTTGCTTTGTTTTCTTATGAGTTTGTGAGAGAGTTAGAGAGTGAAATTTTAAGAGTTTTATTGAGAGATTTTGTGAGCATATTTGGGCGGAGTGAAAGAGATTTGTTGCCAAGCTGCAAGCTGATTTGAGGAGGTTGGGATTGGAAACCAGCTAGATCAATTTGGAGCTTTATACTCACAGGTATGTTGAATCTTAATCTCTTATGCTTGTTGATTATGGAATGTTTATCTGAATTGCTTGTTTTTGTTTAGAAAATGTAATATGTATTTAGGGAAAGATTGTTTTCAACTTATGTGAAATTGAAGTCACTTGTTTCTAGTTTGGATTCTCTATTGCTTGAGTGTTTGTACATACTCCATATTAAGGAGTGGGTATATATATATATATATATATATATATATAGTGTTAAGTACTTCAACAGAGTGGGGTCTATATAGCTAAAGCTAGATTTGAATTGGTAGATTATGGGAACACATGTATTACCTATTAGATGAGTCATTGTGAACTTAGTATATATAGGTTGTTCCTGGGGTTAAAGATTATCCAATGGAGGGAATTGCCTATGCATATAATATGAATAGTCTTAACAAATCGAGCTAGAATGGTGGGTGAGCGTGTGTCGTCTACTTGAAGTACTAGGTGATGAATACTTTGGCCAAAGTGGTGTAATTCGCCACTGGTTACATTGTCAGTTCATTGTGTTACCTATTAGCATGCTAGCCCAAGATTTTTGTATATGTAGAATATAGAAAAGTTGTATGGTAAAGTTCTAGTTATGTAGGACACAACACCAACTCAAGAATGGCTAGTATTTTGTGGTTTCCAAACCAAAGCTCTTCGTCGAAGGGTAGGGCTATCTTACCATATGTGGTAGATGTGTGAAGGACCATAGTTAGTCCGAGGATGGCAGAAAATCACTTGTGATGCTTCTCCTCTTAGTCAACGAGCCAAGATTTGAGAGGGGATTTCCTGGATCAATTGTATTTCTAGTGCCAATGAAGCTCAAATGAGCTATGTATGTTTCTTGTATCTATTTCTTTGAAAGATGAAAAATGTATTTTGTATCTAGATTATGAAATCATTTCTTTGGAAATATTGTACATTTCATTAAACGAAATGAGAAGGATAATTAATTGCTATCTTATGTCCATTTTATCTTGTTTGAAAAGAAAAAAAAATTATTGCTATGAGTTTAGCCATTAGATTAAATTCGCTTGTGGTAAAACATAGGAAAATTACTAAGTTGAGCAAGGGGCATGTTACAAAACCATTTTTTAATTGGGAATGTCATGCTTTCTCGCTGTCCTTTGATGATTGTTTATAGCAAATTGTCTTGCTAAAACTCTTGAATACTCTTTGTGACTCCTTTATGTCACTGTCCTTAACTATTGTAACCTTTACTCTCCATTCACTCTGCCCCTTTTAATGGACAGACCACAGTCCTTTCTCATAATTATTTTCACATGCTTGGTGACTGCCCATTCAAAATGCTTCCTCCAAAGTGCATACATACAAACAGGGTTATGCATCCTCTTGATACTGCTATCTCTACCTTTCATGATAGGCCTGCTCTTTTCATTTATTGCCTTTATCCTTGTTAACTTCAAATGACTGTCCCTACTTTATTTTGGCGATTCTCATGCATATGCCAGTCTTTTACTTTGAACTTTTAATGTCTTTTGGATCTCTATTCCCCTTGACATGAACCTTCATACATGAGTGCCCCCTCTAGATCTCAAGGTTGTCCATTTTCTGTGCGTCACAACCCTTCTTCAAACTGCTGTCTTCTTTGTGCTTTAGTTGCTGCCCTATAACTTCTGAGATTGCTGCCCTATAACTTCTGGGATTGCTGCCCATTAGTTGATATTGCTGAGCATTATATTTATTATTGCTGCTCATATTCATTATATTGCTGCTCATGACTGTCATAATGGCATTGATATTGCTGCTCATTCACTTCATATTGCTGCTCATATTCATTATATTGCTGCTCATGACTATCATAATGGCATTGATATTGCTGCTCATATTCATTATATTGCTGCTCATATTTGTTATATTTCTGCTCATGACTGTCATAATGGCATTAATATTGCTCCTCATATTCATTATATTGCTGCTCATATTCGGTATTGCTGCTCATATTTGTTATTGCTGCTCTTATACTGCCCTGTAAACATCATGTTAATGATCTTTATCTGTCTTTTAAACATGATGTCCTTTACTCCTTGAAAAACTTCATCATGCATAATAACCTCATCATATGCCCTTATTAGCAATATGCTATACTTCCTTTCAATAGAATGCTTTAAAAAGGAGTTAAAGACTGTCCCTTATTTGTCATGAACTGTGCATATCTGCTGTTAGTGCTTGATCTCTGCAGACTGTCCTCTTTAATTGTTTTAAAATGGTTGTCCTTGAACACTCTATGGATGGTACTGCCCTTCCGTAAGCATCTATCAAAATATTATATGAAGCTTGGTCTGGCTCACAACCCATATGTTACATGAGAGAAAATATCTCAGCTGCTCCAGCAGGAAATTCTCTTTGGCTGCCTATAAGATTCCATAGTTGCAATGTAAGCATAAACATCCGGTTTGTGCCCAGCAGATTGTAACAGTTCCAATATTTTCTCTGCCTTTAATTTTGCAACAGCCTTTAGCGATGTGGCATTCAACAATCCATTCAAATCTGCAACTCAAGAATGTCTTCATTTGCTGCTTTGTCATCACTACTTACATGTACTTTACTGGAACCACGAGTAGGGTAGCCAGTGCTCTCTGCTGCCATCAGAATTCAATGTATTATTTGCCAATTTTGTATCATCTATGGTCTATAATGTTGGATCTGTTACTAACTGCAAAGAGTTACCTGTTTCCAGATTTGAATTTTCCTTCCTTATGAGCAGAAATATTCTTAACTTCAACAAAGGGCAAATCTGTTCCAGATTTTAGAGAGTTCTCATTCACATCTTCAAGCTCCACGGCTTCAGCCTCTTCTTTGGGAATCTCAGAACGAACTCTCGCTATCTCAGGTTTTTTTTTTAAACCTGATCAACTTCAACCAGAAAAGCACCATTGTTCTGCTCTTATTCAATGCCATGCCTTGCGCAGTAAATCAAATCCAAGGATAATGAAGGGTATGGAAGTTTCTTAGAAACAAAAGATCCAGGTAATGCAAGAAGGCCTCTCTCAAGAGCTAACTGAACTCGACTTCCATAAACCATAAGAAGCTTGAACAAACTCAGAATCATTACATAGCCCAATCAACTCTGCAGTGGATCTCCCTTGATGCTTGGCTGCCATGAAAGCTTTGCAAAATATCATGTAAAAAAAAAGCTATCAAACCCTAGAAAGACTCCATCTTCTTCCGTTGCTTTTTTTAGATCAAAGCATACATTTTGTTTTTAATTATGGGTAGTCAAATCCACAACTATTGGACGGTATATAAGCGACTGTTGGGTATTATATTCTGATTGGGTCGCGACTATTGGACCCATACGACTATTGAGCCACTCTCCTATCTTTTTGCCTTTATTCTTATTTTTCTGGCTGATAACCATATTATTTTACTTTACTGCTGTTTGCACTTAATAATTATAATATTTAAGGTAATATTTGAATACCTACTTAAATTATATTTAATATATTTATATTATTATTCAATGTTTACTAAATATTATAAAAATTTATTTATTAATATATTTATATAATGATATATAATATATAATATATTAAAAATTTAGTATGCTTCAAATAATATTAATCATCTTTTGAATAAATATTACAAGTATTATATTTACTAGTTATACTTAATATATAATATATTATTAAATTACCAATATATATAATTAAATATTAGTTATAGTATATTTAATATATTCAAATTATTATTAAATAATATTATTAATTATACATCAATATATAATATAAAATATTTATTCACATAATATAGTATTTAAAAATTTAATATATAATATATTATTTAAACTATAAAGAAATATATTTATTTTAAATGATTATTATTTGAATTATTATTTAATCATTATCAAATAGTAATTTAAATATATTAAATATAGTTTAAATGATTAATCATGTATTAATGATAATTATTAAAAATATAACATATATAATCATATAAAATGTTTAATATTATATAATAATGATAACAATTATATAATAATTAATAATAATATTTTAATTATTACTAATATTAAATATATTATACATCATCTAATTATATTAATAATTAATATTATTTAAACTATATTTAAAGGCATAATTTTTTATTTTTGTGACTTTTAGCGTGGCCAGCCAGGCTCTGCGGGCGACCTCCGTTACCGCGGGGACGAGGGAGACTAGAACTTCGTGACAGTGAGGCAGCAGCCGAGGAATTACTTAGCCAGCAGGAGCTGGGGCCCACACTTCATAAAATATTAATATTATTGATAAAATATTATTTTTTATTAAAATAGTATTAAATAATTATTAAATATATAATATATTTAATATTAATGATATTATATTTAATCCTATATTATAGCTCTAGTCAAAAGCATTTACCCCTAATAATAGGGTGCATTGCACCATTTTAAAAAAATACATATGAATGTTAAAAATATACTTATTTATATTAAATATGTAATTTATTTATTAATTATTATAATTATTATTAATATTAAATATATTATATATTTAACAATTATCATTAATATATGATAGTCTATATTATTTATGATCAAGTTCTCTCTCACACAAAATATTAAATATATTATCATTAATTATATTATATCATATAACATTAATATATATAAATGTTAATATTAAAATTTTGTAATTAAAATTAAATGCATTACATTATTAAATATATTAATAATTAGCAGTTATTACAATTTTTTATGTGATCAAATTATTCAATTGATTGGTGAAAGGAATAAGTTAAAGTTTTAAGTGACACCCATAAGATCTACTTTTAACTTTGACTAACCAATTTCTCTTCCATGCAATAGTTAGATATGTTATATATTTCATAATTGTCATTAAAAAATGATTTATCATTTAAACTATATTTAATATATTTAAACTCATATTAGATAATGATTTAATTATAGTTCAAATAATTATTGTTTAAGAAAAATATGCTTCTTTATAATTTAAATAATATATTATTTATGACTAAATATATTATATATTGATATGTAATTATTAATATTATTTAGTAATCATTAAATAATAATTTAAATATATTAAATATCATTTAAAAATATTTAATTATCATTATATATTTCTTGATAGTTTAAATAATATATTATATATTAATTATAATTATTAAATATAATATATTTAAAATCTATAAAAAATAATTATTATTCAATAATAATTATTAAACATTAAACATTAATATTATTTAATAAACATTGAATAATAATTTAAATATATTAAATATAATTACAAAATAAGTTTAAGTATTCAAATTAAAAAATAATTAAACTTATATATTTAAATTAAAAAATATAATTAAAATATATGGTTATAGTGAGAAAAAAAAAGGGGGGAAAAGATGAAGGGTAAAACAAGCGGACGGAGATTCGACTCTTCTGAGATTAAAAGTAGGGCCCATGAAGCATTTTACACTAAGTCAATGTTTGAAAAGGTGTGTGATGTTTCATATTCTTACCTTTGCATGGATATGAGGAGTAAAAGGGTTTTAGTGAAATAGAGTTAACGCCCACTTCTTTAAAACATGCATTTTTTAGACCTAAGACTATTTTCCCATTTGTAGTGAATATGAAAATAGGCAACAGTAACTACTCTTTAACCACTTTATAATTAGGGGAGAGGATCCAGTAGATGTTTCAGCGGTTGTGATAGTAGTTGTTTATATAATGTTCAATAGTTGTGATAGTAGTTGTTTATATATGTCCAATAGTTGTGACTTGACTATCCATAATTAAACAAAATGTATTCATTTGATCTAAAAAGCAACCAATCATGTGATGCCACATCAGCGCTCAACTATCCATGATGTGAATGTACAAGTATTGGTCTCACTTTTTTTTTTGGGCCTTTTTGGACACCTTGACAAAAAGCATGCTGATGTGGCATCATATTTGAGGATGTGGCCTTGAAAGGAAAGTTATAAGTAGGGGACTTGCCAAGTAAGCTGCCGTAAAAAATTGGAAGTGATTTGAAATTTCCAAGTAGGATTTTGAGAAGCGCAAAGTTAGGGTGCACAACTACTCGGTCCTCTCCCCTACCTCTTAACTATTGTTTAAATACAATAATATTACTTAGTTAGGATTTACATCATTTTTTTTGGAAACAAGGTTCATTTTCTATTCTTTTTTATTACAATGAATGACATAAATCGCTTTTACAAAAATGATTAGAAACTTATAACTTTTAAGTTATGAATTTTTCCATGGTACTTGTCCATCTTTGTTAGCCCCATTTGTACTTGTAAACATATCACCGTCAAAATACTCAAAAACATAAAACTTATATCTTTTTATTGAAATGAACATATAATCTTGGGGGTTCTCTATAAGAACAAAAAAGGACCAAGTATTGCCATATGTTGGTATCTTGACCATTGACATAAAAATATCTGTTCACCAATAGCTTTCCTTCAAGACACAATATGAAACGAGAAAAGTTGGACATCTTCATCACATGATTAGCTCATATCCATCAACACCTTCTTCACACTTGATAAATATGCAAATCCTCATAGCTCAACATCCTTGAGAGAGAGCTTCAGTGTAGGTGCCAAGCATGAATTGTCCAATGTGTCATAAGATCCCCTTTTTTTATTCAACAAGTCTCCATCCATGCATAATGTGAAGTTGCCACCTCTTAAGAGAAACACCAAATTGTCCATTTGAAAAGCAATTTGAGGGTAACCACTATTTTTCCTTGCCATCCCACTTTTCTCTAGTATTTGGATACACCACTAATACTTTATTGGTTTTCTTTTAGATGATTTCAATGGCATCCTCCATAAATTATAATGGAGAAAAATTTATACCAAATGTAACAACCTTTTTACTTCCTTTGATTATCTTGATAAATTCTCGAATCATCTTGCTTAAGGATACATAATAGAACACCAGCCAAAGATTTGCACCCTCGAGCTTGGATCTTCCCCGTTACTGTATACATGGAATATGAAGATTTTAGTGAAAAATATTATATAGACCAAGCAAACTCATGCATATAACCCATGTCAGAACAATTGATGCAAATATGAATCTTAGTTAGTGAGCTCCATAGTGTTGTAGTGCAAACAAACACATCAATATAAAACATGTAATATGAGCTTCACATATTCATGTCATTGTTGTCCCACAAACAATGCCAAAAGAATCCAAACCGCCACCTCTACATTGACTTGATTTTATTGTTCATCCTTGATGAATCACTTACTTTCCTGTATCACTTCACAATCATTGAGACTTTGTCATATGTTCAACTATGCCAGAGTGTTCCTTTTTCTTGATTGTTCAAGATATCTTTTGAAGGCCTCTTTTAACAAATACATCATGTGCATACCCGTGTTCATGACTGTCAATGAAACCACATTTCTTTGAAGCCTTTTGTGAAACGATTACAGTGCCTTGGCTATGTTTTGTCATTTTGTATGCATGTATAGTAGATATGAACCAAAACCAATCTTCCCATTGTTGTTACTTAAATCTGCAAATGCATTCATTTTGAAATACTCATAAGCTTTTTCAAAGAATTTAGTACATGTGTGTGATATTGCTATCAAGATTCAATCTACGAGTCAAACCCATTAACTCATGTTTTATGAATAGTGGTTCACAAAAACCCATCTCTCATGATAATGATTGGTCCACTTAGCACTCATTGCATCTAGGTGATGCTCACAGAGGTGAAGCATCGGGCCTTCTCCAGAGGTCACCCATCCTAGTACTTCTCCAACTCAAGTGCACTTAACCACAAAGTTTTCCCAAGGTTAGACCCACTTAATTTGCAATCCTATTTGCAAACCTTCAGCAAGTGTCGTGCCTTATTACATGTGTATATCATGTAATCATTGCATTCTACGATAAGACATCCTTTGGAGGCATTATTTCAAGTAGTTAACATGCCTTGTCTGCTCATGCATGCTGCATAATAGAAATTTTTATAGATTTTATCTTTGCACCTGCCAATCGCAATTGCTTGAAAAGTTTAATAAGCATTTTCATCAAATACATTTTGTGTACAACCTGCAATCATGTGTTCCATGAGATCACATCTCTTTGAGGCATTCTATCCAATAGTTATTTGCCTTGTCTATGCACCACATTTCGATCAGAGCAATTACAAATGTAATATCAAATGAAGAGCATGCTGTTAAAGGTTGTGGAATTCGGGCTTGTACCTGCCAATTTATTTGCTTAAAAGTTTCTAAAACCTTTTCAAGAAAGTCCATTTTGCAGATATCTTGCAATCTTGGCACCCTCGAGGTACTTTGTCAAATGGTTTACAAGCTTAGTCTCTGCTTCTACATTTGCTTGCATGTTAACCCAGGTCTGCAAGGTTTGATAAGTGTTCACACCCTGTAGCTGTGGCATTTCAAGATCTCATCTTGAAACTTTTCTTGAAGATTTCTGATAGGTACATTTCCAGTCATAACTACCACCATGACTGCCAGTTCCTTCCTATATATAGCAGCTATGAAAGACACTTTGAAATGTAAGCCTATCTGCTGCAAATTAAAATACAAATGGCGCTGGGCCAGGAATAGTGTCACTTGAAGATGGAGATTTAAATCTGTAACGACTTCCTTAACCTGCAATCATCCATTTTTTACGCCGAAGGCGTATCCTATTTGAAATGAACCCACCTGATTTCTGCGATCAACGGCGTGCAGTGCAGGAGAGGAGATGGACTACGATCAAAGTGATCTGATCCATTCATCAGAAAATTTAATGCCGCCACCGTGGAATACAAATATCTCAAATGGACGATTCGTATCTCCAGAGCAGCGCTCTCTTCCTCCTGCCCGAAGAGTTTATTCATTTTTGTATGTGCTCTGTTTCTGCACGGAGATCAGAAAAAAACAATGGTACCTTGCTAGGGTTTAATTATGGGGTTTCTGCAAAGGCGATAAGCCTAGCTGTGGGCTCTTGTGCAATTTCAGGAAAAGAATAGTCCCTCATGTTACCCAACCCTTCAAACACATCATCGCACAGCCTCTTCTGCTCGCAAACAGAACACGGATGCTGATTTTTGCGGCCCAAATTCATTTATCACTTGGAAATTCGTGTAAAGACTCAGAGATCTTTAAAAAAGAAGAAAACCGCTCAATACTTGAATGACTTTATCCCAATAAGAGGCTTTGTTTCCACCAGTAAAGAATGGTATCCCAAGGTACTTACAAGGAAATTCTGTTGTTTGAAATCCAAGATGATTAACAATTTTCTTTTGTAATCCCATTTTGATATTAAAAGTATAAATCTTGGATATTTTTGCATTTATTTTTTGGCTGATGCAAGTGAATATTTATCTAGAACAGTCTTAATATACTTGGCCTCCTGGAGGTGAGCTGAGCAATATAATAATGTGTCATCTGCAAACAGAATGAGTCATAGATGCATCAATGGAAGGTATTGAGATACCCTTCCACAAGCCTTGTAAGTGTGATTTTTTATTGTTCTGCTAAGAGCTGCTAATATTATTAACAAAAAAGGCAATAAAGGATCACCTTGCTTCACACCTTGTGTTGAACTAAAAAAGCCTAATGTTGTGCCATTAATTAAAACTAAAAATTTTGTGCCATTCAAGCAAGATAAGATCCATTTTACCATTTATTATTAAAACCAAATTTCTTTAAAACTTGAATAGAAAGACCCAATCCACTTTATCATAAGCTTTCATCATGTCAAGCTTAATGATAAATGAAGATATTTTGTGTAGAGAAATTGAGTGCAATACCTCATGTGCCACTAAAGCACCCTCCACTATCTCTCTACTAAGAACAAAACCACCCTGTTCTTCTGAGATTAGCTTAGGAATGATGGGTAGCAATCGAATATAGTTTGCTTTAGTAAATATCTTGTAAATTGTGTTGCAAAGAGATATAGGTCAAAATTTTGAAAAAGAATTTGGATCCTTTACCTTTGGAATTAATGCAATATGCATTACATGAAACTAATTAAAGATGGAACAAGATTTTCAAGACTCTTCCAAGGCCTTAAGAAGATCTGTTTGTATAAAATACCAACATTTTTGGAAAAACATTGTTATAAAACCATCTGGTCTTGGAGCCTTGTCAGGCTTGAGAGAGAAAACAACAACTTTCACATCATCAAGAGTAAAGGGCTTGTTGAGTTGTGCATTATCTTGGTCAGTGACAAGTGTAGGAATAGCTTGCAAAATGTCCGTACAGTTCCAATCTGATTTGATTGTTGTATGGAAGATGATAATAAATTAGAGAAGAATTGAATCCCTTCATTTTGTATGTCCATTTCATTATTTAACCACTTTCCCAATGTACTCTCTTGAATTCGAAACACTACATTCTTAGCTTTCTTAATCTAAGCTGAAAAATGAAAAAAATTGGTATTCTTATCACCTTCTCTAAGACACAATTCATGAGATTTCTACTACCAATAGATCTCCTCACGCAAAACTAATTCTTCCCATTCTGATTGAAGACTTTTCTAATGTTCAAAAGTTTGCAAAGTCAACCCTTGACTTATAATTTTCTCATTTACATTTGTCAATTGTTTAGAGATCAGATCTTTTTACTAAAAAATATTTTTAAACACATGAATATTCCACAACTTTATTTTCCTTTCACAAATTGCATTTTCATGCAAAATCTATACATGATGGAACCTTGCTCATGCAGTGCTTCCATACACCATATTTTCAAAAGGGGTAGGAAATCACTATGTCTAAACCACATTGATTCAAACTTGAAAGAAGCTCTCCACTTTTGTGAAGAATTAGTGGCAACAATACTTAAGCAAGTAGGAAAATGATCTGATCATGTCCATGGAAAAATCTCAAACAATTGCACATACTTATCTACTACCCAATTTGAGGCGATTGGAAATCTGTCTAACCTGATAGCTATTTGCAAAAAGTCCCACCTCTTATTTGTCCATGTAAACATTCCTTTCTCAGGTTGCACATCAACAAGTGCATTGTTATGTACAAAATTAGTAAAGTCTTCCACTATCTTTTGAGGAGGAAAGATCCCTCCTATCTTTTCATGAGGAGATAAAATTGCATTAAAATATCCACCAAGGACATTTTTTTCTACTATTGATTATTCAAAAAATAGCTCAAGTTCCTTCCAAAGCTTTTGCTTACCTACTATTGAATTTGGAGCATATACATTAATCAACAAATAGACATGGAAATGTCAATCACACTTGGTCCTCGACACAAATATTGTCGTCCTCTAAATCATATTCTTAGCTAATCATCACTCTTTTTCCCTTAATTAAATAAATCATCATTTATCTAATTAATTCATTCTCTCTTTTTAATTAAATAAATCAACATTATTTGATTAACCCTTCTAGTCTCCATTTAATTAAATAATTCATTTTATTTGATTAAATCTCAAGGTCATTTTATTAAATTAAATAAAT
>VDFB02131156.1:0-26328 GCA_007258455.2 Sequoia sempervirens | reverse complement strand
CACAATAGAAGCATACAACAATCCTCTTCTTCAGTCTTCACACCAACAGATGTCAATTGAGCAATTAGCATATTAAATGCATTCAAATGATCAGCCACAGACCCTCCTTCCTGCATTCTCAAAGAATATTGCTTCTTCCTCAGGAATAGTTTATTCACCAAGGACTTCCCCTGATAAATAGACACCAGTCTCTTCCACAAAGAAGAGGCAGTCTTCTCCTCATGCACATTCAGAAGCACTGAGTCTGCCAAACAGAGCCTTATCAGCCCCATACACTTCCTATCTGCAAGGTCCCAATCTTCTTGCTTCATGCCTATAGGTTTAGTTCTAGACACTACAAGCCACAAATCATGATCAACTAGAAGATCCTCCATCTTGAGTTTCCACAACTCAAAGTTACTGCCATTGAACTTCTCTATTTCAAACTTTCCAGATGTGCTAGCCATCTCAGTCTGTAAACATAAATAAAAAAATCTACAAGACTCCCACTGAACAAAATTGACTCAAAAAACCCAACGTACCCACAAGGATAACACAACTGGCCAAGCTCTGATACCACTTGTAAGGAAAATCAGATGCGGAAATAATTCTCCTAACGTCAATACCTCAGGAAACAATGTAGATATACTTTTAATTTTTTCAATTACAGTTCAACTAAGATGCACTATGAAGTAAATAACAGAAACAAAGTATTTGACAATCACACATGAACACCAGATATACGTGGGAAAACCCTTACAGGAGAAAAAAAACCCACCACACCAAGAGAAATCACTTTGTATTATAGTAATGGAGATTACATACAAATGCCAGACTTATCTTTCTGGTGTTATTATACAGCAGCATTCACCATGAACATTCTTGTACAGGAACCTTTGAGTTACATTCTTTACATAATAGAATTCATCCACTGATACAATCACTCAAGAGTCTGTCGATTCAACCAACCAATCACAATCTATAATCTCAGAGTATAACCATGGTGTTCCCTATCTGTCGAACTTCCTCACAGAACTGTCACAACCGATTATCTTCTAACTGTTCAGATTTGGCTTCTCCTATTGGTCCACGAGACTCCACATAGGACGGTCTTACGGTCAACAGAATTCGCACTGTGTTGGCATCTCGGTGAGACACTAACAGTGTCTCGCCGATGCCACATAACCTTCATACCCATGTCGCCAAGAGTCACAGTTATCGCCAAGACATTCCATCGAGCTTCATGTGTTACACCGAGTCATCAAGCAGTTGCCCAGACCTATCACTTTCACCAGGAGATCATAGCGAGTCACCAAAGGTTATACCGAAGACACAAGTCATATCGAGCTCCAAAGGATAGTCGACAAGACATACCGACATCGCCAAGAGGTTTCTCTGAGATCTCTATTGTCACCCCGAAGCCTCAACAGTCACCAAGACATACGCCCTTCGCCAAGAGATCATACCGATCTCCATATGTTACCCCGAAGGCTCCAACATAAAGCGTTGTCGGCGAGACATGTAACTCTAGCTAAGACTTCTCACTGAGCTCTAGGACTTACCCTAAAAGCTTCATCTGTCGTCAAGAGTTATACCGAAGATCCCAAAAGGTGTTTCTGTCAGTGAGACCTTCAACATTTTTTGAGACGTCTTCCCGGGACCTTTGAGTTACCCCAATAGCCAACCCTTGAGCCTCCATCGGTGAGACATTTGCATATCACCCAGACTTCATAACGAAGCCTTAGTGTTACATCGATGACTCCCGAGTGTGTCCCTGTTGGCATGACTTTCATCTATCGCTAAGACCTCACACTAGGATCTTTATGTTACAGTGAAGACTTCAGCAGTATTCCTGTCGGCAAGACATTCATTGTTCGTTGAGACTTCTCACTGAGTGTTGTAAGTTATCCCGAAGCCCGTGGTCGCCAAGAGTCTCCCCGATTCACGATTAAATGGCCTATCGGCCAGAGGTCTCCCGAGCGCTAAGAGGTCATACCGAACACTCCTTGTCACAGCGATAGCTCCACAATGAAATCATTCGGCAAGACAGAGACTAGGTCACAACGACCTATTCAAAACAAGATGTTCCAAACTGCTAGTCGGCCAGACAATGAAGATGTCACACTGATTTGGATCTAATGGAGGTTTCAGCCTATAATGTTTGAGGCACATATTTCCAACAAATTAATCGAGGATTAAGATTGTGAAAATGATTAATTAGGTTAATGAGGAGATTAAGGGCAAGTGGTAAGTTATGGAGGATGTAACACTAAACTTGATTAAGAAATGTGCACCTCCTAATCGTAGATTAATTAGATTAATTAGGATTAAGGAAGAATTATGGAGGATGTGACAAGAGGAGAGAGAAAGGGGGTGAATTAAAAATTGATTTTAATTCACATTGGATAAACGACAAGGTTAAATAAATTAACATCTTGAGAGGAAATAAGATAAGGTATTTAATTAGATAATTAAATACTTTAGGGACATTAGGAAAATGATATATTAATTAAATAATGAAATTATTTAATTAATATGGCTACGGGTGTGAGATAGATGAAATATGGAGTAAATTTGACCACACGGGGATGGTCAAATTTAGATGTCTACAATATGAAGAAAGAAAATATTGGTATGTCAACATGTGGGACTCAATATCACTTCCTAGGAAAAAGGACTTGTTGTAAAATGCCTTATCTAGTGTTACTTTGTCAAGTGAGTCTTCCAGAGAGCAACCCAGAGTTGCACTTGCTAGTACTCCACCAATTAAAATTGAAGAACAAACCAAAGATACAAAGCCACCTCCATTTTACATATCTTTGATTATTTTCTAGCAACTTGTTCATAATTGCATGATTGATTCAAGTGCAAGTAGTTATGTGATGCCGAAACAAATAGTTGGAAAACTTGGTTTATCATATGAGCCTCTTGCCAAAGGAGTAGTATAATCGGATGGGACAGCCATCAATACCATTGGGGTCTTTAAGAATTTAAGCCTCATATTGCATGCTTGTCCAAATTTTTCCATACCTCAAGACATTTATGTCATCGATCTACCATTGTACTTTGTGATATGTCTTTCCAAAGACTTTGTTGTGAAGTTAGGACCTGGTTATCTATCTGTTGATTGGTCACACATGTCTTTTTAGAACAAGGTATGGAACCAAGGTAACAATCAAATCAGATCCAAATGCAAAAGACATATAGAGCCTTATATTCCTAGCATTGTGAATGCAAATTTTACCATTCACAAGCAAAAAGAACAACCTGCTATTCAAGAGCCCAATATTTGGATATAAGGCATTGTTGATTTTTTTTTAGATGAGTGGGCACTTGAGAACTATGAAGTTGATCCATTCAAGCTTATGGAGGAAGCAGGGTTGGGTATCTATTTGATTCATGAGAAAGATGTTGTTTTCCCTAACTTGGTAATAGATGAAAAACAACAATGTGAACATCAGTTGAATGAGTTATGACAGCTCTATTTTGATGGGTCAAGGAGTAGGAATGGTGTCGATGGAGGATCAATTCTTATTTCTCCTACAGGTGAGATATCACTCAAATTTCATATTTAATTTCAGTTACACTAATAATACAACAAATTATGAAGAACTTTTCCATGGTTTGGAGTGGGAAAGGAAGAGGAAAATCAAGTGTTTGCAAGTACATTTGGTGACAGTGAAATCATAGTGAATCATGTAAGAGGTTTGAATGTCTCCAAAAATGACTTGCTCAAGTCTTATAGGCATAGAATTTGGGATATTATTGAAAAATTGGATGCTTTTAACTTGTTGTCCATACCTAGAAATGAGAACAAACATGTTGATAGGTTGGCTATCATAGGAGCACAATATGATATTCAAAATGATCTCAGCAATAGTAAAGTGTAGCAGTATGTCAAAGTGGTGGTAAGACCTTCAATCCTGGATAATCAAACACATTGGCAAGTGTTTGATAGTGATACACAAATTACAATTTTTTTAATTGAAGAGGCTGAGTTTTCAATTGCTAACCAAGATAAATTGCAGCAACAATATGGTGAACAAATTATATAACTGAAAACTAACAAGTTGTCAAAGGGTTTGGTCTCACTGGAATCATTTTTCAATTCTGATGATCAAGTGAAAAAGAATAAAGTGAGCATGAAAATCAAAGATCGCTATGAATAGGTAAGCATTTTCAAAGACAAACTTTTAAAGTATGGAAAATTATGTATAGCTAAAGAAAAGGCTTCTTTATTCAGTTATGCCAGGAATATGATGATATTTTTTCATGGAAATACAGTGATTTGAAGGGGTTTGGCCCCAAGCTTTCCCAACACAATATTGAGCTTGAATCTAATGCTAAAATGTGAGGCAAAAACAAAGGCCATTGGACCCAAAATTAGAGCCACTCATGAAAATGGAGTTGATAAAATTGATAGAGGGCAACATTATCTTTCCCATTAAACATACCTCTTGGGTCTCCAATCTAGAATATTTGCGTCTCTCCTTGATGAGAAAAAATGGAGTGCACCCTTATTCCATTGGATTTTCTCTTTGATGTCAATATGTGGATTGCTCAATGTTTTAGCATAACCTTGATATGATTTGATAGTGATGATGATGAGTTTGATTAAATAGAGGTTTTTGATAGCATGTAGGTATGACAATAGATTCTAGGTATGAAAATGAAGGATGAAAGCCTCTAGATATAGAGTCTAAAGAGGAAAAATCAATGGCTAGAAATGATTGATGATGGATGGCTAAGATTGAGAGAGGATTAGGATTTGGATCAAGGATGTGCAATCATATGAAAAGTGTCAAATGATAGATAGGATCTAGGTTTAGGATTGAGATAAGGACAAAAATCCTTATGGAAATAACTAGTATAGAAACAACAATAAATGACTAAAAAAACTACTAAAAATTGCTTATAAATGACTAAACATGGTCGTGTGACCAGTAGTAGTTTATTGCCAATCATTTATAGCACGACCGAATTGATGAATAAACCATTTTTAGTCATTTGATTGATTGATTTGGTCATTAATTTAGTCGTATGATTGATCGATTTGGTCGTTGATTTAGTCATCTAATTGATCGATTTGGTCGTTGATTTAGTCGTTTGATTGATTGATTTGGTTGTTAATTTAGTCATTAATTTGATCGATTCGGTAGTGTGTATAGTCATTAATTTAGTCATTGATTGTTTTAAACCGGTCACTTATTCAGTCATTTTTTTATTCACTGGTATATTTAGCCATTAATTTAGTCATTGATTGTTGTTAACTGGTCACTTATTTTGTCATTTTTATTCACTGATTTCCATCCATTGGTAGTGTATTTAGTCATTAATTTTAATCATCATTTTAATCAATTTGGTAGTTTATTTAATTATTTTTGTTCATTGATTTCTATCAACTGGTAGGTATATTGATACATTGTTTATTAATTGCATAATCATTATATTTAATCATATTTATTCACTAATTTCTGTCACTTGGTAGTATATTTAGTCAATTGGTAGTTTATTTAATTATTTTTGTTCACTAATTTCTGCCTATAAGTGTTGGAAATGAGACAATGCTTTAATTGAGGTTCAAACATATAAAAACACAAAAAAACATAATCAGTCATTCATTTGCACATAATGAAACGGCTATTAAGAAGGGAAATACTAAAATTTTATTGAGAAAATGTTTTCTTACAGCAGATACAAGACAAAAATGTGTCTTCTTTGAAAAATATACTATTACAAAGCGTGTTTCTATTAAAAGATGCAGGACAACTAAGAGGGGGGGTGAATCAGTTGTCACAAAATTCCAACATAAACTTCAACACATATCAATTCCACAATCACACTATTTTGTTATTAAGCATGAGCATGAGATACAAAAAACAAAAAGTAAAATAACACACTGAACACTAGATTTTACGTGGAAAACCCAAGGAGGGAAAAACCATGGTGAGGATTAACTCATAATATAAAGTAGTTCTAGAACTAAATATATAAGGCTCACTGCCAAGGGCTCATTGCCCTGAAAGGACTCGTTTCCAGATACAAAAGCTCGCTACTTACAGGGAGGCTCACTTCCTACAAAAAGGATTTACTGAACAAAATAGGGCTTCATAGCCAAAATGAACTGAGAATAATGCACCTAACAAGTGTTGATACAATTTTGTTGATTCTCAATACATTGACTTAACACACTTCAATATTTTCACTCACTTTCACATTTTCTACTGCCTCATCAATCACTCCTTTAATCTTCAACCTTGTCCAATATATATACTTGATTCATCTGCAAGCATCAATTAGGTCAGCCTAATTAGATGCACTTCATATTTACCAAAAAATACTAAGTGTTAGCTCCAATTATTCACAAAACATTTCCAAAAAGCAATTCAAACATCCAGCACGCTACATCATGTCGGCATAGACCTAAGATAGGTCGCACATGTGCATCTACATAGTAAAATTAATCCACCATATCACAATTAACCCAAGAAGTCGGCTAGGAATAGACTTTAATGCAAAAAGAAACAAACATTATGTTGGTTTCCACAAGGTCATACGAGCACCAGAGCACATAATATTCTAAACATGCATGCCTTCAACAACCATAAACAATTTTCCAAAACTGCAAGCAGTAACTATCAATTGCGGAGGAATGCAAATAAGAATACCAAAGAGTGCAGCTCGAATACTGGTTCAGATACCGGACCAAAATACCGGATCAGGCACTGACTTAGACTTGTAGCCACAACATGGTGACATCAATGACAACACAAATCTATAGAGATAGGCATTCTTCTTCGTTCTTCCAACAATCTCCCCCTTTGTCATTGATGGAAACATGTGCTAAAAGAAATGTTCTTCCTCCAATCTCTCCCAACTTCCAAAAACTCTCCAACTCCAATCTCTCCCCCTTTGACATCAATGGCAAAGGGCGACCACAGGATGTAAACATGGTGACATCAAAAAAATTCCAATTCTTCAAAAACTTTTGGCCATCCAAAAAATTTCAAACAACAATTCAATTAATCTTTATCCTTTTCAGATTATTTTTCCTCTTCCTTTTCTTCTTTTCCAAAACAACAAAAATTGAACACTCAGGATTCAAGTAAAAATGACACTCTTCACCCAAAACACTTTCTTGTACCTTTCTTTGAGAACTGGACATAACTTCTGCCAGTTGAATGTAGTTGAATCTATTCGTGTGCAGATGCTTTCCAATAAGCCCAATAGAGTAAAAGAAGATGACCAATATGAACACAGTTTTTCAACATCTTATGCATCAGTAAGTATTCTGGAAAGATGGTCTAATTGGACCTCAGAAATCTATTTAAGGAGCCAGAAAGTCTTCACCACATCATCTCTTTGTCTTTGTACAACAATCAGTTCAACTTGTAATTCTCCAACTCTCAGCCTTCGTTTCCCTTCTTTGCCTTCAAAGATATCAAAGTTCTTTCCAATGTTGTTCACTTCATATTCAATTGCTTCAATTCTACTTCTAAAATTATCTACTACATCAGGCCACCAGAGACAATATTTGTAGATATCTGATATTTCTTTAATGCATTTCTTTGTTTCCATAATAAGTTCAGATAGTCTTAGCTTTTCTTTAGTACATCTCTTTTCAACCAAGGCTTCAAACTTATGTCCTTTCGGACCTTCTAGTAACATTCTTTCTTCAACAATTTCAAATAAATTTTCTGGTAGGGAGCCAGAGACACTTGTTACATCAATACATTTTTGAAGTAGATAATTTACCAGAGCGTCATCAATTTTCAGTCTGTCAACAGGAGAGGCTGCATTCCATATCTCACCAATCTTCTTCATTTTCCTTTAATCAACATAGTCTGGATGTCATCTAGATCAAAGAATTCGGATCCAAGCAGAGATTCTTTTTCCTTCTCTTCCGAATAGACAATGATGTCTTCAGTTATAGCTTTTCTTTTCTTCGATTCTGGAGGGGAATCACCAATATGAGCTTCCAATTCTCTTTTACTGGAGGATGAACCCACTTCAAACTGTCTCGGTGCTGACATACCGGAGCAAAGATTTGCTTTCAAGGATGTGAAATAATATTTGCACACACTTACATTATCTTCCAATGCTTCTAGGTACCTGTAGATTTATTTCCCAATAGGAATACTGGATTCCCACACAACATTTTCTCTTCCTGATAGGGAGCTCAAAAAGTAAAACACCAAGCACACAATCAAAGATCCAAATCGAAAGGGATAACCCTCAACCACCGACATACAATTTTTTTTAGAAATATTCTCAAGCAGTAGGCCACACAAATCAAACTTCCTATTCTCCTTAACCACCATATGTGTAATATAAACAACAATAGCCGATGTCGAACCTTCACAATTTCTAAAATAGATTTTGTAAGAAACATCGTACGCAACATACCTTACAGCCAAATCGTCAAGAGTGTTTATCAATAGGGCTCAAGGGTCTTTACTAATTCAAGTCAGTTCCTCCACATCTTTGTACTTCACAGTTTTCTTTCCAAGAAGATCCCCAATACTGCATAAGCCAGTAATCACTTCGATCGCTTCCTTTGAGATTAAGTAGGATTTGTCCAATTCAATACTATCATTCTTGAAATGATTCAACAAGAACAAAATAAACTCTTTATCAGCAAACCACATAAATTCTCTCCACAAATCCATACCTAGGATTTTTATGCTCTATAATTCATTTTTCGTTCAACCCTAGTTCTATTTCTTTCATCTTTCTATGATCAAATTCATCCAATTCAACTCCTTTCAGCTTCAGTAGAATGACACCACTCAATTCTCTATTCATTTCTACGCTTTCTTGAATTTGTTAATCGAAACCTCTTGATTTTTCTTCTTCCCCTTTTGCAAACTAAGAAAATATTTTAGATTACCCGTGACAATTTCTTCAAATTCCCTTTAGAATTGCTTCAAGCTTGCTTTAGGATCATTATAGGGCACCTTTCAAGTTCTTCAAATGCACAATTAATCAAGAATACTCACAAATTTCAACTTATATACCATTGAGTTTACCCTAAAATGCATTAAATGCGGCGAACATCAAAAAGCTGCTAAAAACATTCTTCCCAACACAAAAAACCCCAATTTGGTCCGCAAATTTTCATGCCAACATGTTTTCCTCTGATTCCTTTTCCAAAACCTTTGAATACTTATTTTTCACATTTCATCCTCATGCCAACCTCTGACACACCATACATAAGGGGTTTTTATAATTTTTCTGATAATGCTCCCCCTAAGACCATGCTAGGTCTAATTACCGAATAAATCATTTGTACTGGATGAGGGCACAAACACATCAGTGGTTTCAAGTTTTTCTTCTTCTTCCTCTTTCTTCTTCCATATCTTATTCATCTCTTATTTTATCTCTTCTTTGTCAATCTTCTTTACTGGATCATTCTTCTCTACCGGAGCAAACTGCTTTCCTTTCTTACTTCTGCAAACCTTTGAGATATTTCCAAGTTTATTACAATTATAGCAAACAACACTTTTCTGATTAGTTTGACCTTCATTACCTCTCGACCTACATTGATTTGCTTTGTGTCCAAATTTGTTGTAGGTGTAGCAGTAGCCATTAAAGGATTGATTCATTCTACCTCCATGAAACCTGTTCATCATCTCCTGACTGATCATTCTCACCTGAGATCTGCATTCAGTAGCCTCATGTCCAATCTTCTTGCATGAAAAACATTGTCCAGAGAAAGAGCCAGGAAACTGATTCTGATTCATCCTACTCCTACATTTTGTTGCTTTGTGACCATATTTATTACAGGAAAAATAAATACCATTGAAGGTGGGATATCTTTGTGCATTATGTTGTCTTAGAGGCTATCTTCTTGCAAACTTCCTTGAATTTCTCTTCTTCTTCCCTTTGTCCCGAGTCATATGATTTTCCTAAAAACTTTCACCAGCTTCAATTCCCAAACTAGCTTTGTCTTTACTTGGTTTTTGTCCAACAAGCAATTCTCCAAGCTTATCAGAACTAGATTTGAAATTGTTCTCACAAATTTTTTCCTTCTCCAGTTCAATCCTTAGGTTTACTACCTCCTGTACAAGTCTAGTGCATTCATCAGATTTATTCTGCACCATTGTATTAAGACATTCTTCAATTCTTTTATTTTCCTCTACTGACACTTTCAGTCCAATTATCTCTTGTTTTAGCTGCTCACTTACTTCTCTATGTCTTTCCTTGAATTTCTTTAGTTGTTCTTTCAGCTTCTAGACACATTCATTTGCATCATCAAGATTCTCTTTTAGGTCTTTGTTTTCTCTTTCCACTTTGTCAAGATCCTCAAGAGAAGTTCGAAGCTCTCCTTTATCATCCATCTAATCAACCTTCAGGATCCTCCTCAAGCAGTTAAGCTCTTCACCAAGGAACCAATGCTCTGATACTAATTGTTAAAAGATGTAGGACAACTGAGGGGGGGTGAATCAGTTGTCACAAAATTCCAACTTAAACTTCAACACATATCAATTCCATAATCACAATGTTTTGTTATTAAGCATGAGCATGAGATACAGAAAATAAAAAGTAAAATAACACACTGAACACCAGATTTTACATGGAAAACTCAAGGAGGGAAAAACCACGGTGAGGATTAACTCACAATATAAAGTAGTTATAGAACTGAATATATAAGGCTCACTACCAAGGGCTCACTACCCTGAAAGGACTCACTGTCCAAATACAAAAGCTCACTACTTACAGGGAGGCTCACTGCCTACAAGGAGGCTCATTTCCTACATAAAAGATTTAGAAAAAAAAAATAGGGCTTCACAGCCAAAATGAAATGAGAATAATGCACCTAACAAGTGTTGATACAATTTTGTTGATTCTCAATACACTAACTTAACACACTTCATCATTTTTGCTCACTTTTGCATTTTCTACCGCCTCATCAATCACTCCTTTAATCTTCAACCCTATCCAATATATATATTTGATTCATCCGCAAGCATCAATTAGGTTGGCCTAATTAGATGCACTTCATATTTACCAAAAAATACTAAGTTTTGGCTCCAAGTATTCACAAAAATTTTCCAAAAAGCAATTCAAACATCCAACACGCTACATCATGTCGGAATAGACCTAAGATAGGTCACACATGCATCCGTATAGAAAAATTAATCCACAATATCACAATTAACCCAAGAAGTCAACCAAGAATAGAATTTAATGCAAAAAGCAACAAACATTTTTTTGGTTTCCACAACATCTTACAAACACCAAAGCACATAATATTATGAACATGCATGCCTTCAACAACCATAAACAATTTTCCAAAACCGCAGGCAATAACTATCAACTGTGGAGGAATGCAGATAAGAATACCAGAGAGTGCATCTTGAATACTGGTTCAAATATTGAACCAAAATACCAAATCAGGCATTGACTTAGACTTGTAGCCACAACACAGTGACATAAATGACAACAAAAAGCTATAGAGATAGGAATTATTCCTGTTCTTCCAACAATTTATCAGTGTTGTGACTGAGAAAATTGAATTACAATGCCTTTTTTTGCTTATGCAAGATATTACAATTTTGATGACAATTCTATGTTGCAACTTATTTGCAACTGCACATACATGTATGTTGCACTCTCTGCAACTTTTCCTCTTCTTTGCATCTCTTTATCTACTCTGTATTTATTTATTTTTCTGCACCCCTGTTCTCTACGTCTACTACTTACACAACATATCCCCTCTTTTATAATGCACTAGCTTGAATGAGCGGAACCCAAACAAAAAAGAGAAAAACATAATCAAGGGGTTTTACATTATAGGTGGAGTAAGATAGAACATTCTTTGTTTTACTCACAGAATGTACACCCAAATCATATTCTCTAGTTTTTGTTTGGGTTCAACTTATTCAAGATTAGTACATTCTTTGTCTGCAACTTCACTCTCCACACTCTATTGTTGCTAACCCTTATTTTTCTCTTCTACACTTATGGCTAACACTCTGTCATTTTTTTCAAATATTTTAGTGGCCACCATGTGAAGGTCCCTTCTTTCTCTTTCAAATGAGTAGCTCCATCTATTTTGTCGGGATAAAGAAGGGGTATGTTACTACAAGTGACCTGCAAAATACTTACATTTGCAACTTTTGTTCCTTTCAATTTGACTCCATGTACAATAAATAGTGAGTGAATTTTCCTAATGCCTGCAGTAGCACCATCAAATGGATCCAACACCTCAACTTTATCCCCTTCTTGTATTTTATCAATAAATATCTACAAAAACAAAAAAAATACACATTATATTGTTTTTGACAGTTGTATGTAATGTCTTAGGTCTTGGAACAAATCAATTTTTGTATGTGCTTTTATAAAACACTCTATTACAACTAAGTTGTAAGCTTCCATATGTAAGTTATATGTTCTCCCTTATTTCCATAATCTATGTATACTAGCTAATTACACTTCACTACTATTCTAACCAGCTTCTATCAAATAGATAATGATTACCCTTATCTACATAATAAAACAACCATTACTTACTTGAATAGTACTTACTTGCATGTGGTTTCATAGCACTCACCTCGAGTTTAGCATGACTACCACTATGAATATCATGTGCATGCTCGTCGAGTTCATCATCATAACCACTATCAACATCATTGTATACATGAAGTTGTACATCTTTGCAAAGAGTTCTATTTGCAGGGCCTTTTTCTTTTTGTCCTGCTTTCATATAATTGCTCTACATCATGTGGTTTAATCATCATGCAAAAATTAATAGAAGTCAAGTAAAGAATGCAAAAGCTATAATTTTTTTTCCAAAAGAACATTTTAAGCATGAAAAATGATAAAACATTGGGACAGATTAACTTATGGTGATCCCACAATATTGGTTTACAATTTTTACCCAAACTAGACACTGAACTGATTTTTTCTAACTAAATCTTCACTTTCGGGCACCTATAGTGGCTAAACCATGAGGAATTTGAAGATGATGCAAACTAGTGATTTGTGACATTTTGTCTATAGATTCTAAATATATTTTTTTCAAAATTTTTGGAATCAGATTGCACTTATTTTTCCATCTCCTTCGAAAACTAGTTTTTTTAGTAAACACCATTTTTAAGGAGTGATGCTCACCGTATACAACATAACCTTTTTTTCATGAAGGATAAAATTCTATTTTTTTCAAATTTAGATTTCTAACTACGATATCTAGTGCTTTCATTTGGTTTCATAGTGTTTTATTGAATATTTTTTCCTTAATCAAGTTTTGAAGTCAAACTATTACAATTTAGACATAGGCAGACTATATACAATATAACATTTTTTGTATGTATCGAAATTCAATTTTTTTTGTTGGATCAAGGACTTCAATATCTAGTGCACTAGTATTTTTCAAAAAAAAAATGATAATCTGCTATTTTTCCACATATGTAGAACAAAGAGCTTGATTTTCAGTGAAAAACCTATGTTTAATCAAACTAAAAGAAATACATAATAAAACCAAAACAAATTAAAATTATATTCATTGGATAGCTCGTTCTGAGGACTAACATCATCTAGTTGGGTCTATGAAGTATCCTCAATTTTCATCCTCAACTCGAGCTTCGAAGGGAAAAAATTTGGAGATTTTTGGTGTCAGAGGGGAAGAAGGGGGAAAAGGGGGGTTCTAGCGAACCAGGGGGTTCGCTCGAACTCCCCTGGTTCTACCAAACCCCTCTTTAATGCAATTAAAAAATAAACCCATTAAACGGGGGTTCACTTGAACCCCCTAGTTCTAGTGAACCCTCCTAGTTCTAGCGAACCCCCTAAAGTGTTTTCCATTCGAAAATGCATTTTTCCTTCCTCAATGGAATTGTAAATCAATTTTGTGGGTTTACCGCTTTCAACTTAAAGAATGCAAAAGCTATAAATTTTTGTCCAAAAGAAGAATAACAAAACATTGGGATAGATTAACTTACAACTTAAAGAATGCAAACGCTATAAATTTTTTGTCCAAAAGTAGAATGACAACATTGGGATAGATTAACTTACAACTTAAAGAATGCAAAAGCTATAATTTTTTCTCCAAAAAAATATTTTAAGCATAAAGAATGACAAAACATTGGAACATATAACTAACAACTATTATATTAATTACCTCAACTTCAAGGCAACTAAGATGATTGTTCTGTGCATTCTTGTCCACTTCATCACTATCAATATCAACAGCTCTATTGACACTATGAAGGCATTTTTGTTTTCCTATTGCTTTGATAAAATTGCTCTACATGTGGTTTAACCATCATGAAAAAAAATATACAAAGCATTCAATAGTTAAGTAAAGAATACAAGCTATAAATTTTTCCAAAAGAACATTTTATGGATCACTCCAACAATAAAGAAACTGGGTTGGATTCTCCTTCGCTCATATTTTGATAATCTACATATTAAGAGGAATTTGTATATAGAATTGCCAAACAAGAAGAAATTAGATCAATAGAGTCTCTTACCTCATCTGAATCCATGGATTTATGCTCATTCCATGCAGAAACTAGGGTTAACAGATTCAACCAACTGTGTAACTTGCTGAGCGAGACTGAATATGCAACTCATTATCTTCTCTTGGTGCATTGTAGAAATAGATTCCAAGAGAAGATGATGCATACAATGACGATGGATAAGCTACCTCAAAATTTTATTCAATAAAATATGCTTTGTCCCTTCCAAATCCATTTGACATAGTTAAATGGGATCTTAACAAAAACCTCAAATGAATCATCTATATGTTATCTTTTAATTTTTCCTCTTTCTTTTTTTTTTTATGGGCAACCTATTTTAGTGTTTATTTTAGAACATTTTTTGCGTCCTTCAATGTATTATGCTTTATCTTTCTATCAGATTCTAAATTAAAAGAACCTATAATTGAAAATAGATTAATTCATTTATTTTTATTTTATAGTCCCAAATAGGTGGATTAAAATATATTCTGATGTTAAACAAATCTTGTACAATGTAATGTCCCCTTTTCGAAATGAAACCAAGTTACAACTCAAATGCTCATTGTTCATTTCCCATGGCCCTTGGGGATTTTTCTCTTGGAAAATAGGAGTATAATAATAACTCAAGAGGATCTTAATGTCATAAAAGGGGCCACTTAATTGTTGGCACAGAGACCAGGAAATGTTTATGCTGTAAATGGGGTAGTCATTGTGCTAGCTGAAAGGGGTCAATTTGATAATATGCAAAGGAAATTTTTACACAGGTACAAGAAGATATTGTAGGAAACATCTTTGTTCAGATGCCTAATGTGTGGGTAAATCTAGCACATGTTTACTTTGCACAAGGACAATTTGCGCTTGCAGTGAAAATGTTTATGCTGCAAATGGGGAAACCATTGTAAAGTGTTGGCACATAGACTAGGAAATGTTTATGTTGTAAATAGGGCAGCCATTGTGCTAGTTAAAAGGGGTCAATTTGATATTGCAAAGTGTTGGATGAAAATTATGCAATCCCTTTTAATAGATTACAAAACCTTGATTTCAACCATAGCTATGTGAGATATAATCTCTCCTCTCGGAAAGGGGAGGCGCCCTTCTTATTGCTTATTGAAACTAAGGAAAACTAATTAGATATTTACAATAATGATATGAGGGTGTGTCAAATTCATGATTCTCTCTTTTTTCAGAGAATATGTTTCACAATTTAATCTCTGGATGCAATACAACTTCAAATTAAAACTAAGCAGTAATTCCAATACTCCTAACTTGTCAAAGCAAATTCTAGGAATACTAGTGTGATAAAATATGTAACCAAAAGGCTCACGGAGGCACAAAGTCATTATGTAGTCTTCAATGATGAATTTCACAATAACCAGTGATGTAAATGAAGCACAAAGTCTTCTATACACTTCACAATAATCCCACAAATAGCATGAATAAATATAAGCACAAAATCTTATAGAGAATTCACCAATAGTATTCAACAATATCACAATTTCAAGTAATAGGTGTAACTCAAAGTTTACACAAATTTACTCAAAGCCCTTTCAATATCAATTACTAATCACTACCAATTCGATCAAACCATAATATAATTATTCCCAACACAAAGTTTGGTATGCAACTTCACTCCTTTATTGATCAAAATTAGATTCACAAAATTGAACTCAAAGTTTCAATATTCGTTTCACAAGTGGGCAGCACTTCATTGCAAAAGATAAAAGGTTACCATTACAGTAGAATCCTCTCTTATTTATAGATGGGAGAGGAGAGCTAATCTAGGAAAAACCCTAACCAACTAGTTGACTTATTCAAAAATGTTGTCCATAAATGTAGGAGAACATATTTGTTTTACATGTAATTAATTTTTCCAAAATGACATGTAAAATTTCAAAACATATCTACATAAAGCATGAAAAATGCTAAAGCTGGGAAATCTAATCTAAGGAAAAATTTAACCTTATTCAACATATTTCTCCATGAAAATTCATGATGGCATGCACTTCGTCACTATCTGGCATTGGAGTGTACTTTGGAGATGACGAGGATTCTTGAGTTTGACTTCTTTGGTGAGATTGGAGACTTTCTAATGCCTTTCAAATCTAAAATAAGCTGGAAATCCATCATTTTGTTCATTGAATCTATTGAGAAAGCTTCATCTTGAAATTCTTCTTGTTGCTAAAAATCAGCACTTCAACATATTTATTATATGTAAAAGCGATAAAAAACAATGCTTTGCATATTGAAGGACTTGAGTAGTTTCATGTAAAAGCGGTGAAAAATGGAGCTTTTGCATGAAATATGTAAGAGCGGTGAAAAACAAAGCTTCTGCATGAAATATGTAAGAGTGGTGAAAAACATAGTTGTTGCATGAAATATGTAAGAGGGGTGAAAAACAAAGCTTCTGCATGAAATATGTAAGAGCGGTGAAAACTAGAGCTTCTGCATGAAATATGTAATCTTGAGTGGTGAAAAATAGAGCTTCTACATGAAATATGTAAGAGCGGTAAAAAATAGAGCTTATGCATGAAATATGTAAGAGCAGTGAAAAACAAAGCTTCTGCATGTGACTTGTGGTTTGAGATGCAGAGATGCTAAAAAACCCTAATCCATTACATGTGCCAGAAAATGACTAAGGCATGAAATATGAAAAAGCGCTAAAAACTAGTGCTCCTACATGTAATATGTAAAAGTGTTAAAAAATCCCACTCCTACATGTGCTAGAAAATGACTAAGGCATGAAATATGCAAGAGCGCTAAAAATTAGTGCTCCTACATGCAATATGCAAAAGCGCTAAAAAACCTCGCTCCTACATGTGCTAGAAAATGACTAAGGCATGAAATATGCAAGAGCGTTAAAAATTAGTGCTCCTACATGTAATGTGCAAAAACGCTAAAAATCCCCGCTCTTGCATGTGCAGAAAATTTTCTAACTCTCAAAATTAAATTTTCACAACTTGGTTTAAAATGCGAAATTTGACGAACTAATAAAGGTTAATGGTCGGAATGAATTTTTGAGGATGGGGGACCACGCACAAGGACTAATACAATTCACCTCGTTTTGTGTGCTTAGAGTACATGGGCTACAAAATAGACAAGTTTCGTAGGGGTTATCCCATGAATTGAGCGCACTAAATTCAAAGATAACACAAAGGAATTTTTTACACAGGTACAAGAAGTTGTTGTAGGAAGCATCTTTGTTCAGATGCTTGATGTGTGGGTAGATCTAGCACATGTTTACTTTGCACAAGAACAGTTTGCGCTTGTAGTGAAAATGTATCAAAATTGTTTGAGAAAATTCTATTTTGGCACTGACACCCAAATTTTATTATATTTAGCTCAAACACATTATGAAGCAGAACAGTGGCAAGATTGTAAAAGAAAATTATTAAGAGCAATAGATTGTAACTACTATAAGTTGCCAATCAGAAAGCTATAGATTTTGTGTTTAATGTAACGATGTTTTCGAATTACCTCTGAATTAGCTACAAAGGGCATCCCCAAATCCGACTTCATTGCAAACTTCAAATACTTTGTAGCAAACACTAAATTCTCCATGTGAATAAGATGAAAGGCTAGGATTAAATGGACAATAATAAAGGATAAAGGAAAAATAATTAAATAAATAGTATTTATTTAATTAATGGGATCATGTGAAGAGATATTAATTAAATAAATGATAAATATTTGTTTAATTAAAAGATGGGGAATAAATAAAAATAATTAAATAAATATTAGATATTTATTTAATTAATAGCTTAGGATAAGCTAAAATTAGTTGTGGTTGGGTAAGGTCATATTTTAGGTGTCTACAGATTTAATTAATTTCTTACATGAATATAATGTCAAACAAGAATTGCTTCAAGGTATTACATGCATCGCATTCTCATAGTACAAATTTGGCCTTCGCCTCATGTCCTTTCTCTGTATCACCTTTTGAATTTGAATTGCTCAACCAACCTCTTCTCATGTCACCTATTGACTCCCTCTCCAATTTAAAGAAATTATATTATTTCCCTTCTCCTCCTCACTCTCTCTCTATGTGTTGTCTTTTCTCTAATGGTGAACCATCTCCTCTTATGGCTATTCCCCTAATGTGTATATTGATCCCCCTTTATCCTTCAATGGCTAGGAAGTTGGATTAAATAAATTTTTGGTCATTACAACAACCAAATCATTATAGAAATACAATATGCAATAGCAAGTGGAAGTTCTATGAATGCAGTACAACAAGTAGACGTTCTGCAAACAACCAATTCAAACCTAAAAATTTGCAAGTTCTAGTTGACTCAAATTTTTTTACAAATAGTTGGTTCACTTGGAAAAATATACACTTTGTAAATTTTTTGTCACTATTACATCATGCTACCTTTTTTTTCTTTGTGGAAGTCTCCTTGCTTATCAAACTGAACCTTTTGATTAGTGCACTTGTCTAGCTCAATAACCTTTTCCTGTGAATTGTACAATGTTGACATCATTATTACATCATTATATCCAATTCATTTGCATTCATCTACAATAGTATAATGTTGATGTCATGAATCATCAAGACAATTCATCTAAACTAGTTGTGTAACTAGAAGAATTCCAATTCGCTTGACTTTACTTGCAAATCCACTTGGTCATGAGAGCGATGCAAACTCTAGTTAGACGTGAAGTTCTCAAAAAGGTCATATGGCAAGAAGTCCCTGCAAAGCCAATTGGCCATGAGTCTCATACAAATGTGGATAAGTTCATCTGAAGTTGTCATAAGAAGTGAACTTATCCAATTCATCACCAAAATCTTGCAAGTTCGGTTGTAATTCAGAAGTCTGTAAATTGGGTAGTAGACCAAAAACCCAAAAAGTCATAACTTGGTTGATTTTTGCTCAATTTTCATAAAAAAATTGAATTACATCTACCCATTATGCTCTTCTCCAAGGTGATGTCATTAATTTGACCAATTTTCTCTAAAAATCCTCTTGAAGCAACAACCCAAAAACCAATAGAAACAAAACAAAGCTTAAATGAAAATTAAAAAAAAAAATAGTCCATGCAAGATTGCCCTTGCACCCAAGATGCTCCTACACCGAGTACCTGAGGTAAGAAATTTTTATGATCATGGGCTCAAAAAATAGAGTTGGGTGATAGAATTTCTCTTCCAAGTTGTAAACAACCTAAAGAAAACTCCCTCACCACAACAGGTTCATCAAAAAAAAAATCCCTTGCCTCTTCCAACATTTGGCTAGGACAAGTATCATCCTCCTCCACTTAGTTTTTCTCATTTCTCTTTCCTCTCGTGGACATGTGTCCATCACAACTTGACCTCCTCCACCAATTTCTCTTTACTCTCCTCTTCTCTTTTTTTGTGGGATTCATCCCACCAAACGCTATCTACCAAAATCCTTCTTCCCTTTCTATTTCATTTACACTATCCTCTACAACACCTGCAAACAAATCTATACTGACAATATCATGGAAACTAAATATTTCCATCTGCATGTCCTCTTCACACTCCTTCGCCATCTCATCCATCTTTCCTTTCAATTTTATCACCTCATCTACACATAACTTAGTATCATCTTCTTCATTAATAAAATTAAAAAATCTAACCAATATATTTGTAGTCTTTTTCTTCTCTACTACTACAATCTCTTTCTCTAATTATTTCCTATCTTCAGCAAGACATGCTACTACTATTTCAATATTCTCCTTTTCTTCTCACTCTCTCCGCACACATAGATTCACCTACAAACAATTTTTTGTCAAGAAAATAATAAGGCTCGGCCTTACACATCTTTTCCTCTACTCTTCTATTTTATATTACCATCCTAGTCTCCTTCAAACCCTTCAACATCTTCTTCATATTATTAATCTTGGCATTGTATATTTTTTCTCTCCTTACAAGAACTGAAATTTCTAACACCTTTCCTGAGGCTAGCCTCATACTCTTCTTCTTTCTTGACATCTCTACGAACACCTTCAAGCACTCATCAACTCATCAAAACTTCAGAACTTATGCTATTTATTGTTACAAATCCTCTTTCATACCTACAACAAAACTCTTTCTCTCACACACACACATCTATCATCTACCCAATAGAAACCCTAGAAGATGCACCTCTTCCTCTACCCACTTTTCAAATTGAGGAAGCCTATATACCTTCTACGTAGCTTCAATCTCTATCGGAGGACACCCAACTTGATCTTGTCCCTTCAATCTCTTTTTAGTTACAAGACTCCTTCATACCTACAACAAAATATTAGAGCTCTTCAAACACAACCACCCACATACACAACTCATCTTGATGCATTCAATCTCAACCAAGAACATTCCTCCACGCTCTCTTGAAAACATCCTAGCGTGAACCTCAATCTAAGACCATCCGATGAAGATAACATGGTATCACGACCTTGATATCAACACCTCCCAACAAAACACCTCACTCTGATACTATCTAATGTAGTTGAGATTAGGGGACCTTATCATATAGTCTAATCGTGCACCCCCACACAACTCTTAGCACAATGAAATCCAAATAAAACAAGAATATTTATTTGGTTGTATTAATTTCTGACATGAATACAATACTAGACAATATCTTCTTCAAGGTATTACATACATCACATTCTCACAGTACAAATTTGGCCTTCTCCATATGGCAATTCTCTCTATGACCTCATGGATTTGAATCACTTACCCAACCTCTTCTCATGTTATCCATTGACTCTCCAAGTTAGAGAAACTCTATTTTTTCCCTTCCTCACTCTCTCTCTGTCACCTTTTCTTTAATGGTGAATCATCTCCTCTGACGGCTAACTCCACATGCATGTATCAATCTCCCTATATCCTTCAATGGCTAGGAAGTTGGATCAAATCAAAATTTGGTCATTACAATAATTGAATCATTACATAAATGAAAAACTTGTAGTAGCAAGAAGTTCTATAAATATAGTAACAAGCAAAAATTCTGCAAACGACCAATTCAAATTGAAAACTCCATAAGTTTCATTTCACTAGAAAAATCTACAAATAGTTGATTCACTTGGAAAACCCCACACTTTGTACCTTGTTAATGTCACTATTACATCATGCTATATTTTTTGTTCATGGAAATATCATTACTTATTTAATTGAATCTTTTGATTAGTGTACTCAAATGGTTCAATCAAATTTACATGCAAATTGTATAATGTTGACATCAGGTTTACATCATCATATCCAGTTCAATTACATTCATCTACAACAATACAATGTTGATGTCATAATCAAAATGGTTCATTTAAACCGACTCTTGAAATAAAATTCCTATTCACTTGACTTTACCCGAAAAATCCACTTGGTCATGAGATCCTTGCAAACCTTAGTTGGAAATGAAGTTTTCAAAAATCTCAAATGGGCAAGAAGTCCCCACAAAGCTAGTTGGCCATAAGTTTCATGCAACTATGAATAAGTTCATCTAAACTGGTCGTAGAAAGTGAATTTATCCAATTCAACACCAAAGTCCTGCAAGTTCAATTACAATTCATGTTGTGATTTCTAAGATCATAAAGCAAAAACTAGAAACTTCCACAAAATACTTGCACACTATATCAAAGAGTTGATAAAAAGAGTTAAATGGAATGTACAATGTAACCTTGCTTATATAGGTAAGGTAGTGAAGGTAGGAAAGTCAAACACAATGACTAACTACCCCACCAAAGATCGAATGCTTGTTAACTCACATGAAAAGTGTTATGAGTGGCAAGAGACCATGCAAGAGGTGTCTCATAAAGTGAGGACACTTGTCTCAACCACGTGAGGTGAGACAAAACTATAGAAGTCCCTAAGTAGAGACTTAAACAATGTGAATAGGACTCCCCTAGTTAGGTTATTAGCTAACTAGTTTGATAAAGTCACTATAACACCCCAACTTAAGTGTAACTTAGGCATAATGAATGAATGATGATGAGTCCTGACTACGAGGCCATTTTGGTACTCATGTACAAATTTCTCTTAAAGTGGAGAAAAGGAGAAAAAACCATGTGGGAAATAAAACCCCTCTCCAAAAGAGAAATGATATAATGAAGAGAGACTATGTAGCAATCGCCTGCCCTCCCCTCCATAAGATGATGATGACTTCTCTAAATGTTGTTCAAATCCTCCATGTGAAGACTAATGTAGAACATGTACCAAAGAATTGAATTTTTTCTATAAAGAATCATTGGATGATCTTAGCGAAGCATCTCTAGAATCTCATGTAACAAATGATGGTGAGTGAGTTGATCATCTTTTCAATCATTCTTTTTAGTCATTCCCACATTCTTTGAGTTGAAAACTTAGAATCACAGAAGAATGTAAAATAAATGTAAAATGCTCAAGGCACAATGACAATGACAAACCCCCTTGATTGTTTTGATCCCCCTTGAATTGACATTTTATATTTTTTAGTACATATTTCAATTTCAATGTAACAAATAATGGCACTTTATAATTGAGTGTGATATCGTTTCCAATGAAATGGGCAAGTGATATTCACTTTCACAAAAGCAATACTCAATTGAGTAGCTAATCAAAAGATACAATAATCATATGTGCCTAATTTTGCACTTAGAAACTTAAAGATTTCCCATTAAAAGAGGAGACAAAATATGTGTTAAACAACATACATATTTCACAATGTCTCGATGCTAAAGTCTCTGGAACAGAAAAAGATTTTCGTCAACTATTCACAATTGAATTTTCAACTTATAGTTTGAAAGTTACACCAAAATTAAAATGACTCCCCCTCTTACAAGCTTTGAATAAGTTGACGATTTGTCTTGAATATTGAAAAATAGTATATAAAAGAAAGCGATTAGAACCGTAAGCTATTCCAATAATGTCGGTTACAATAAATACTAAGAAAGAAAATGGCCTCCCCTTAGACTCTTTGTTGTGACCCAATAGATTTAAGTATACCCACTAGTGGTTGAATAAATTTGCATGATTACAATAAATGTTTATTAGCATAAAAAAAGCTAGTCATACAATATTAATGTCAAATAAATCTTTATCCAAACCGCCTATGAAGTGGGAGTTGACCAAGTCTTTTCCTGGAGAGACTCGCCAAGTGGAAGAAAAACCAAGTCAATGTTGGCCACTTGAAGTGAAGGATTTTGACCAAGTCGTTGAGGTGGAAATCCTGAGTGGAAGAAACCGCCAAATTCAAAGTTTATTGCTTGTGGTGACACGCGTGGAGGAATGACCTGCATGTCGATGCGAATCCTCTTTGCTTGAACTTACAGAGATATGACATGGCCTGAGTATTGTGTGGATCCTGGAGGGAGACGTCGGGAAGATTACCACGGGCAGGAGAGACCTCAAGAGGCAGTGTGGTGGCTTATACGTGGACTGTGACTCTTGCCATTCCACTCTTCCTCTGCAATGCCTCCTCCAAATAAGCCAATAACAGAAAAAATTGTGCACATTTTTTTTACAAGCTACACAACAATTGAGTGAACGTTGGAAGCTTATGCGCATTAGTGAAGTCTCATTTGTGGAAACTTTGATAGCCGACAATTTGGATAAAGATGCCACAATTGGTGTGGACCCATGGTGTTTATCAATGGATATTGCACATAGATGGGAGCAGGTATTTATGAAGAAGGGACAAATGCTTGTTCAAATAGAGAGAAATTTGGTAGATGAAGTTTGGCAGGATCAACCTCTGTTGAAATATCACAAACTTATCCCCCCAAAAATAGAGATTAGACTTGATGCAAGATTTTGGGAAAGTTTTTGTTTGCATGGTTCTGATATCATGTTGTGATTTTCAAGATCATAAAGCAAAAACCAAAAACTTTCACAAAATATTTGCACATTAATAAGCTTAATTGCTATTATCAAAGAGTTGATAAAAAAGTTAAATGGAATGTACAATGTAACCTTGTTTATATAGGCAAGGTGGTGAAGGTAGGCAAGTCGAACACTATGACTAGCTACCCCAAAAAAATGGAACACTTGTTAACTCACATGACAAGTGTTTTGTGAGTGGCAAGTGACCATGCAAGAGGTGTCTCACAAAGTGAGGGCGCTTGTTTCAACCACACGAGGTGAGACAAAACTATAGAATCCCTAAGTGGAGACTTAAGCAACATGAATATGACTCTCCTAATTAGGTTAATAGCTAACTAGTTTGATTAGTTACACCAATAGTTCAAAATTTCACAAATTTGGTAGTAGACCAAAAACCTGCAAAGCCACAACATAGCCAATTTTTTCCCAATCTTCACTAAATCTAAACTACAGATGCCCATTAAGCTCTTCTACAAGGTCATGTCATTAATTTGGTTAAATTGTCTTTGAAAATCATCATGAAGCAACAATCCAAAAACCAATATACACAATACAAAGCTTAACTAAAAATTAAATTTGTTTTGGTTGATGCAAGATTGTCCTTGCACCCAAGATACTCCTACATCAAATTTTGACGAGGTGAAAACCATATTAGGAGTTGACGTGCCTTTAGAAACTTTCTTGTTCAAGCAATTCCATGAGAAATTTGCATTTAGTCCTCTAGCTCCTTGATAGTATCAAAAACTTAGGCATTCACAAGAACTTTGTGGGCCTCCAATAAGGTAGTGAGAATCTTGTTGGTTTTTAATGAGTTTTTTAAAACCTTTGAAATTGCTAAAATTTGCAAGAATTTAAAGAGAGTGAAGTTTTACATTTTCTTTTCTTTGAAGGTTCTGAGAGGTTGTAAGAACCATGTAAGCTTCTAATGAGGTTGTGGAAACCATGTCAAGATTTGATCAAGTTTTAGAAACCATGTCAAGAGCAAATGAAGTTGTAGAAACCATGTTGAGAGCCAATGATTTTTTTAGAACCACTCTCCAAAATAACAAATTTGTGTTTTGTACTGATAATCTGATTAAGTTTTAGAGTTTATTTTCTCAAGACTCCTAAAGAAAAGGATACTTCTCCTAGATTTACATAACAAAGCGAAGCATTAAGGTGTTGATTTTTTACAAAGGGACTTAGCAAATGGAGGAAGAGGGAATTAACAAAGATGAGGGAGAACACATCACTAACAATTTCTCTCCCATTTGAGAATGTGTAGGAAGGTACAACAAAGGGTTACTAGTCTCAAGCCCTAATTTCCTATATTCAAACATCATATGAGTGGACATACAAAGACAAAGTTCAAATACACCATGATACCACTTGGAAATGATATGAGGTGTGTATACTTTAATACCATTAATCTAAGATCTAGGAAGAAACTCAATGGACAACCTTAAACGAATTTAAAGAAGTTATAGGAAGAAGCAAATTGTGAATCATTGAGGTTAAAAATTTACAAAGTGCAAATGAACTAGGAAAGCAAAGAAAATAATTGACAACAAATGTAGAACTGTAATAGAAAAGTTGTATTATGCTTAGATTTTTACAATATATGTGAACATATATGAGAGTTTATGTATTTCTTCATTATTAGCTTGTCTATCTATAAAAAATGGTAGTGTATATTAATAGATAAAGAGGGAGATAATGCATTAGTTTAACTAAACCATTTTATATCTACTTCATAAGTGTTTGACAATTGTTTCACAAGCAATAAAGATGGGTTAGAACTTACAGGTTGGCACATGGATGTTGAACATGATGATGAACCTATCGATGTTATTGCAAGGGTTGTCAAGCAACACTCTATGATTGCAATGTGATTTAAGGACTTAGACCCCCTAGATCATCCACAATACCTCCCTATGCATTACAATATAGTCTCACCATCACTAATTTCATCCATCACCATAAGAACCCTGTAATGTGTGGGTTCAATGGCCTCAAACTAGGTATGAATTGTTCCTAATGCATTAGCCAAATCTACAATGTGGGTTGCTTGTTGGTTTCTTGCACCTCTTCTTCCTACTTTGTGAAAAGCCATCT
>VDFB02131154.1:0-18781 GCA_007258455.2 Sequoia sempervirens | reverse complement strand
GTAATATATATATTTAAATATTTATACATAATAATGTAATATATTATAAATTAAATACATAATTCTGTAAGAGATTATCATAAATTGTATATTATATATTATAGTATAAACTATATTGTATATTATATCTTAAATTATAAACTTTATTTCATTTTTTAAATCATATATTATAAATTGTATAAGTACATTTGTTAAACTCATATCTAAAACATATCGGATATCGAATTCAAATTAGATATCAGATTCAAATCAGATATCCGATATATCTGATATGTCTGACACAAAATTTAATAACTAGGAATTAGCCTCGAGTTTGCTTTAGAATTTGGTTTGAACCTACCAATCCTAAGAAGTCAACAAAAAATACATGTTTAATAGCTTACCCTGCTTTTCTAGACTTTGCCCATGTGGCTGATGACTTTTTTTTACCCAAAATTGATGAAATGAAAAGGGTTTGTAAAGGAGTTTCTCAAATTTTCACCAATATAAATTATACTTTACTTTGAATCTAATAAATAATTATTATTCATTTTCTATTAGAATTATGACTAAAATCCTTATTGATAGGCTGATTGGACATCTATAGCTTTCAAATTGTATCACATTTTTTGAATCCAAAACATGCATCACATTATATGCTTCAAATACTATAGGATTCAAAAAAAATGAATTTCATGAAGTTTTGACCAAGTTAAAGTGGTCAAAAATATGAGTTTTTATATTTTTTAAAATTTGTAATAAAAAATTCATAATTAATTATTTACTTGAAAAAAAATTACAAAAAAATATGCATCACATCCGGACATGAGTCATCTACTTATATCTAAAATATTGTAAAAAAATATTATGATTTTATTATGGTTAGGGTGGTCAGACAAACACCTACTTCTTATTTTTACCCTGAAATTTAAGTACTACTGCATTGAAATTTTAAGTTTTCACCAAATAGATTTGTTTTTAAAAAAAAACCTAGTAGTTTAGAAACTACATTCAATTTGCCACAAATTCTATTTTTACAAATTTTTGAAATAATATAGATAACTTATTCAAATTTTTATGTCAAGTTGCCTAACTATGATTTTTCTGAATTTTCATTGCCACTTAAGGGCTTGTTTTTTCCATGATGATCATGCACATACCCTCCTACATAATCCTCACATACCATAAGAAAGAGATCATACATATTATTGCATTTACATACATACAAGTACATAATTCATATTGCATCACATCATAATCATAATGAATCTATAACATCGTAAAAAATACAATAAAGGTAAATTAAGTGCATACATCCATACATCATAACATAGAAAATCACATATATAAGAATAAACCATATAATATAAATCCATAATGTATCATGACATATAAATCATCTCATAATCATATAAATGCATAACATCATAAGCATCACAATCGATCACATAGACATGCATATAAGATAGGAACTATGGCTTTGGGTTTGTGTGTAGCTCAATGCCCTCTATGTCGATGGAACCTAACACTCATATAAATCATTGTAGTATCAATCACCATGTCCTACCTAGAAGAACTAATGGCCTAGCTTGACCATACGTCTATTGATAGTCAAAATGAAATCTAGATATTGTTGTGTGATCCTTTTTCTCCTAATGATGGCCATGTCTCTCTCAATGGTGAGCCTATCCACCTCAACCTATAATCCCTAGATCCATGCATCCATAGCCTGGAGTCATGCCTACAAATATATGATATGTTGATCCACCAACATGTCTCCCTCTACCTCCTCCATAGCCTCCAAAATATGCACATCTTGATAGCCCTCACTCAGATCCTCTCCCATCACAATCCCCTCTTGAACTACTCTCTCATCATCTCCCATCTCCTCCTCCCCCATCTACTTGACCTCCTACATGGCCACCTCCTGCTCTCCCTCTGGTTTGGGTCCATCCTACTTGTCCTCCTCCCTAATAGGTGAGAGCTTTCTAACTACTCTTTATCCTCTATCCCTCCTCCTCCTAACCCTTCCTCCCTTGTCTCCCCTACCACAATCTCCACCATCATCACCCTTTCCTCCTCTACCTCAATCTCCTCCCCTCCCCTATCTGCTATCCTTGAATCTGTCACATAAACCTCTACCCCTCCACTCCACTGGGGAAGACTGATCTTGATCACTCAATGGATTAGGATTGTGCATGACCCACCATGTGTTGTACTTGAGCATCACCCCCACATCAATAACCTCTAAACCAACACCCCATTAAATAGGCTATAAAGTGTTAATATCTTGCTCTTTCATCACTATGTTGATCATTTGTCCCCACTAAGTGATCTTTCGCAAGGACCTAGCAAACTCAATTGTACCAATGCGAAGCCCTTGTCACTCCGTAAATTTTTTGAGCACCCACTCTAGAAGGTACCACTTGATAATGTGTAATGATTGCATGGTCCTCCCAATTAGATAACATGCCCACTAACAATAGGGAAAATTCTCTTTGTCATCCTTCCATGGCTAACAATCCTAATATAGTCAAAACAAATTAACTAAGAAAATCAATGGCATGATGCCAATACCCTACATCACCAACCCTAGTCTGTGTGACTACTCCTCCATACAAGAACACATATGGCATCCTTGATCCTAGCTCTCCCAAAAGGACGTCAAAACATAAGAATGTGCTCCCAAGCCTAGATCATAAACAATATTGTCTCACAATTGATGGATTTTTACCCTCTATAGGAAACATTATGCAACTAAAAGTATAACATGGCTAGAAGGCATTCCCCCCACACATACAACATCCCATAAGTCATCATGCCAATCAACATATCTCCCCATCCAATAGGTAATCTATGTCCTTGTAGATCAGGAATGACGATCCCCCCATCATAATGCATATAACCACGATGATTCTCTCATATCTATGAGATATCACATCCCATCGGATCTCTTATTCCTCTATTTCGAGCTTCACAATTTCCTCATAATAAAACGACCTATGGATGGCACCAAACCCATACTTGGGATCATACGAAAACTACTCCCCATGAATTAGAACTTGCATAATCCACCATACATCCTCCAATTCCAATGTGGGACCTCTTTTGTCAATAGGTGGAAGGAGTTGGCCTCTAAGTGCCACCTCTCAGCTAGCATAGTCAGTGATCCCTTGTTAGCCCTAATCATGGGCATGAAAGTAGCATAGTATAAGCTAACGGCATGCAATTGATCTCTCTCATCGTCGAGTAGTTGATCTCATGGTTTGAAAGTAGACGACCAACTCTCTTGAGCATAAATGGGGTTGTATCTCACCTATGATCACAAGAAAGCACATTGCATCAATTGAAAACTCTAGCCAACCCTATTTGACCTTGATTGCAGAAGAATTTTTTTCCAAAACTGGGGCAAAAACCTAATCAAGAAAATATGTTGCATTGTTTAACAAATGTGACTCACTAGTCAATTGCATCAAATGGCCTATCAAATGAAAATAACTAGGAAACTGTGCCATGCATTTACATATGTGACAAATTCAATTACATTGTATGATCTTATACATGCATCACACAAATTACTTGCAGTATACAAACTAGCAATTGTGTCACATCAATACACATGCATCGCATAATCCCTCACATGTGACTCACAATGTCACTTGCATCATTCCAAACCACATTTTTGTTACATGAATCACATGTGTTGCACTTATTAGTTACATCACAATACATTTGGCAAACCCTAACTAGCAAATGCATTGCATTGAGTATATTCGGTGAACTTCCCCATTTGCAATGAATGTGATAACAAATGCAACACACAACATGCATTGCATCTACTTTCCCTCATTACATTGCATCCTTGGAGCCCTCTAGTTGTTTGTAGGTACAAACTATGAATTTGTGATGTGAGGAGTGTGGTACAAGAGATATCTTAACATCTCCGTAGGAAAGTTACTCTCAGAACTCACTATTCACTCTAGTAAAAATACACAAATGACCAATTTTACACCCAAAATCCTATTTATACCCCCATAGGGTAGGGTTTCTACTAGACCCATCCAATGTTGAGTTCAAAACCCTAATGTGAATATCCTAAAGGTCTTGAAACTAAAGTCTTTTTATTGTAAATGTCTTTTGATTATCAAAATAACTTTTCCAAATTGTTTGAACGTTTTTCAAAATTTGCAAAATTTTCTAAGGGGGCATAGGTCCATCTCATCTTCATCATGGCACAAGATTGTATCAAAGAGGGGGAAAATAAAGACACTAAAAAAATATCCTAGGCCTACAAACAGCATTTTCCATATCAAATCCCCTTCTTCCCTACCTATTTAAATAATTTACTTATTTAATTATGGTTAAAGTCATATTTCTTCTATTAATTAATTCACTTTCCCCTTTTATTCTTCCTTGACTAATTAATATTTATTTAATTGCATCACTAATTAATCCTTCCAGTCTATAATTAAATAAATTCTCATTTATTTAATTATTTATTTTTATTTTCCTACTATAATTAAATAACTATTTTAATTATTTAATTATTCATTAGCCTTTTCTTCCACAATTTAATTTCAACAATTTTCACTCCACTAGTAAATAATTATTTTTTATTATTTACTAATTTGTCTTTTCCTCCACTTTCTTATTAAATAATTGTCACTAATTATTTTAATTACTTTCCCTCTCCTTATATAATTAAAAAATTATTTTAATTATTTAATTATTCACTTTTCCTCCAAAATTATAAAATTATTTAATTTGCTCTAGCCACCTCTTTTTTTGTGCTAAATCTTATCTCTCATCTCAAATAATTTCACCCTCGATAATATTTTATTACCTTTTAATCTCCACAGCCCATCCTTAACCCTATTTTTTCCCTAACCCTATTTCCTTGCTTCTCAAAGCAATCTTATCCATTGATCTTCACCATTCAATCTTATCCCTTCATTCAAATTTTTGGTTTCTATTAAAGAGACCTATTCCTTTCATTTCAAACCCTAGACAACCATTATCTTTGATATTTTGTTGTCACTATCACTAGGCTTATTCTTTCATACTACAAATCTGAGGACAAACAAGAATATAAAGCAAAAAGGAGAAGAGAAAAGAAGGTGATTCAACCATGGCTTATGAATTATGGTAATACTGCTTTATTATGCAAGCATATAAAGAAAAATGGAGAAGGGAAATGAATGCGATTCAACCATCGTGTATGAATATGGTAATATTTCTTTATTGTTGTTTATGTTTGGTTAAGCAGACTAAATGATTCCTTCCATTTCCAAAATTTGGAGGGTGGATGAATCAACTTTAGAAGAGCTTGACAAAATTGGCAATGTATTTGAAGAGGGAGGTACAGTTGAAATTTAGGTACCTGCAAATGATCCTTCTAAGCCTACAATTCAATTGTTGGATTGTGCAGATATAGATGTTGCACTTGAAGACTCAACTTGTAAGTTATACATTTAGATATTTTTATTTGAGGTTTTTTTTAAATAATTATACCTTTAAATAGCGGTCATAAAGAAAATGCTAGATCAATATATGAATGCACATATATTAAATTATATTTAAGAAAAAGCTCAAATGGCAATAGGCAAATTCACCTCCAACAACTTTTTCACCTCCACCAACGGTGAATTTTTCACCTCCAACAATGGTGAATTTTTCAATGGTAAATTGTTCACCGTGAATTTTCCTATAGCCAATACAAATATATATTCTTTAATATTTGATAGTCTTTAATATTTTATTTTAAATTTATTTAATCTAAATTGAAGATTCACTATATTTTTGTGTGATAATTAAATTATTCTAACAAGTTGTCCACATGTTCTAAAAAAAATTATCATGGGTTTTTCCAAAAGACTTTTATTATTTTTAAGATCTTTGGAAGCTATTAAAGATTGATGAAACTTTTGTCATTAAATATGGCAATAGTTATCTAGAACATGTTTTTTTTCCTCTTACTAATGGTGGTTGCTTCTGGGTTTAGTTCATCTATCTAAAGACAATATATTTACATAATATTATTGTCAACAACGAGAACACTATTATGATATACTCGTACATATTTCTTGTGTGCAAATGTCAATGAGTATCTAAGTGTGTTAACTAGCTACAACACAAATAATCAATTTTTTTATAGGTTGACTTGCATACATAGTTATAAAGCAAGCAAGAGGGATCCACCATGCTTCAAAATAAAATATGTATAAAAAAGTGAAATTTTGTGTTGCAAGGAGATTATTGTGGCAAAAAAACTTAGCAGCTTTAAAAATTGCTTAAACACCACTAAAAAGACATTTATTTTGCAAAATTCAAAGAGAAGATGAATTCAATGAGTCACTAAATGAATACATACAAGAAACAAGTTGAGTCTAGTTGTATTCGATTGATTTGAAAGAAAATTGGATGCAAAATGGCATCCTCATAATGCACTGATACTAATAGTCTGAAACAAAATGAAAATAGCAACTTCTTTTTGTAAAACTGAAAGCGCTGGGTTTTTGGCGAGTTTTTCATCTATGATTTTTTGTCTATGAATTTTGCTTCATATTTTTAATGGTATTTTAGTTTTTATTAGCAATGAAACAATTACTATATGTAAAGGAGATTAAAGAGGAATTCAAGCCAAGAACTTTTAGGCAAGCAACAAAGAAAGATGTTTTTCCAAATAAACAAACTAATTTGTAGTTTGAGATTGCTGAATGTAGCTTTGCCAGGGAGAGTTATGGGTCAATACGCACAAGGTTGTTGGTTTTCTAGGACACTGTATAGATTTATGGCTAGCAGATGTATGCAATCATGATGAAAATGAGACCTGTATGGTCACTAAGACACGCCCAACAGACCTGTAGAGCTGCTTTTACGGCTAGGGGTAAAGTGATACAGCTGTAGCAGGACTGTAAAGCTGGAGCAAAGGCTGGACAAAGCTTCATCAGCAATAAATTGTGTTGCATCTGGCTTCCCAAGTTGGTGCACTCATTATGAATGCCAATCACATACCCAAAAATGCAATAAATGATGTATAAAAGCTCCCTAATTGGGTCTAATTTTGGTTCAGAGCTCCTTGTGATGAAGCAACAACAAACTCTGAAAATTCTAAGAAAAACCAGTTTAATTTGTAAATAAGTTTTGCAACAAAAATGTAGAAGACTGGTATTATTAAGGACAAAGACAATACAGAAACACAGCATGTGAGGATCAGCTTAGTGAAAATCCTATACAAGAAGCATCAAGAAGTTTTGTGTTGCAATATTGTAGATAGAAGGTAAAAATAAACATTAAATGGCCAGATTCTTTATACTAACCTTGAAATCAAAACAAGAACTTGAAATCAAAACAAGAAGCTAGATTAAAAATATAAGAAAACCCTTAATAAAACACTTTTGAAGAAGTATGGGAGACACTTCACCCTGAGATAAATAATGCTAGCCTTCATTGCTGTTTTGTTAACAAATTGAGTTTTCTGCAGAAATAAAGTCATCAGTTCTGGGCAACAGTAGAAATTGGTTTTACGCTAAACAGACCCCTTTATCTTGTCTCAGATTCTTCAGTGAAAATTTTCTCAACCAACATTCAAAACCGACTGGTAATCCATGACTTCTTCAATCTTCTAGAAATTATTTACCATTTTGTTAGGGTAAATATACCTACCCTGTTTTGTTGGTTCATATCTTTTTTGGAAAATCCATCCGTTAGAATGTATCACTTCCTTGTTTAGTATTGATTAGAAACCAATATATCTGAAAATGCCTTATTTAGAAGTGTTGGTCTACAGAAATATACTAAAGCCACTGATTTCTTTTATTGGTGGAGACTTAAAAGTTAATCCCAAGAAAATTGAAATTCTATTATTGGCATTTACAATAAGGACCTAGATTTTCTGGCTTAATCGCAATTTCCATTTTCTTAGCTATATGTTCGGCCTGTAACTTGTGCCCATTCCTTCATTAATAAATCAACGGTTTTTTAAATCCTATTTCTTAAATTATGACTGTTTTGTTTGTGCATTTCTCTGTATTTTGTTTGGCTTTTCTTGATATACAGCGCATGTATTTCATCATTTCATATGGCTATTCTTTAGATAGAATATATGTTCTGAATATAATTCGCCTTTGGAAACTATATTAGTAAGTTCCACATTTGAGATACATATTATAACCGCATTAAATGAAGGGTCTTTGGTTATGTATAGAAAAAGTATAGTTTCACAGTCAGCCGATCTTTAAACCTCGACCTCAGGCATCTTGTTAATTCACTATGATTGACAGAGCTTTGCCTAAACACTAAATCAGAGTTGAAGTTTGAACTGTTTCTGTGTTGTATAATGGCAATGGGGACAAGGTTTGCTTCAGTAATGTTTCAAATTCCATACCTCAATTTACTGGTATGCAGATAATTTTAATATTTCTTCACTCTGCCATCAATATTCCTACATACTAAGAGGATGTAGGAAAGAATAGGCAATATCTCAAGCAATTCAAAACACTTCAAACAAAATTCATGCCGTCCAGGCTTTTTGAAAAAAAAAAGGAAACTATTATATCATGATTTCAGAAGAGTCAATAAGATCTTCAACAGTGGAATTTAATTTTGAAATGCCTGTGTTTGCCCTAAATCAAACAGACATACATGAGATTTGATGTGTGCATAAAACTCATATGGACATGGCGAGAAGCCTGGAAGTATGTTGGATGTTGAATCTAAATTATTTCTAATTGAGGCTTGTACTAGGCATCATCTAATATCCACAGTAGCTTGTTTTTGGGATTGGAATGTAATTGAAGAAGGATGACATGCTAGCAGTTCTCGAGGTTTCGTGGGAATGTAAGCCCGATTTCCAGGAAGCTCTTACTTATAATTTGCAGCTTTTGGAGAGGAAGTAGAACTTGCAGCATGAGTTCTCATGTCAGCTAGAACCATAAGATGAAAAAATAAACAAAGATAATGCTTACTGTCAGCCATTTAGAAATAGCCCTAAATAAATTATGCTCGAGTAGTTGTTTGAAATTCCTTGGTAAGTTCTCTAATAAACCACAGGAAACATAAGTAACGAGAGCCACGTCACGTGGGAAAATGGATTGAAACAAATACTGTTTAATATCATTTAGATTAGCACAGAGATTTTGTTATAGGACCACTCTGGGTTTAGGTAATTTGCAAGGCTCAGCTTAATCCCTTATGAAATCTGAAAACCATATAAAGCGAATGGAAAGAAATATCCTTATGATATTTCACAGGAAGGGCCTTACAGGAAAAATTAGCTGTCAAGCTGGGCGATAACCTAAAACAAAACCTTTACCATGTTGCAATTAGACACAGATTACTTTAACTAAAAGCTAGTGTTCCAAAGAAGAGATCGCGCTATACTGAAGAGAGAATCTTAAGGTGTTCCAAAGAAGAGATCGCGCTATACTGAAGAGAGAATCTTAAGGTGTTCCAAAGAAGAGATAGCATCATTACACCTTCAAAGAATTGCTTCAAATAAATTTCATTCAGCAGTGTTAAATAGTTTCAACCCTAACTTTATTAAACGAAAACACAAAAACTAATAATTTAGATTTGTACAGTTACCCATTTGTCTAGCTTCGCTCTACTCTAGGGCACAAAGAAAGGTGGAAAAGTCTCGATAAAATGGCAGTAGAATAAAGAGAAGTGGAAATGCCATCGATAAAGAATTTCCTTATAATATAACATTTTAAGGACATATTTTTTACACAGCGTGCAACACCCATCTTTGAAATCAAATTCAATATATGAAAAAATGTTTTAGAATTTTTACCTCCCGTGCAGGTGGGATGTGCCACCAGCGCGCTTGCAGAGTTCCTGCTCTTAACACCACGACCACAACGCTAACAACACCTGAAATTGTCACCCTTTTTGTGTTCAGTTCTATAGCGAGAAAACCAAAATTTGAAATAAAAGTTATACAAAAATTAAAAAATGAATACTGATGAGATCCAAAAAAGGAAATTTAATGTCTATCGCACATGCATTACACTCACAAATAAAATCCTCAAGAATGAGCTTCTGTGAAAATAAGGTGGAAAGCCACTTAAAACGCTAAACTAGTCCAACGCCATTAGGGAAGAGGACCCATTGTGCACCCTAATTTCGTGATGGCGACTTCCTGCTTACATTATTAAATGATTGTATGTCAAATCTTATATAAGGCGTATTATATTTCTAGATCATATTATAAGGTGTTATTATCGCTAGAGTTTCAACTTAAGACTTCCTTGCCATCTTATTTCACTTGAGTCTCAAAATAGATGTTTAATGAACTAAGGTATGAACCTATTTGATCTCCCACCATTTTCTACTCAAAATTCCACACTTGGATATTCAAATAATCCTCCCTTGGCAATAGAAAATTTATTGTTTATTATTTTCTAATAATCCCAACTTTCTTTGCTAATTGCATTCATCTTAAATTACTAAGTAAGCTCATCATGATATTACTAGCATATATATTTATTTTATCTAGATCTAAAGCAATATTGTGTTTATAATCAATGTCATGGTCTAATGTTAGTTAGTATATTGTTATCATTAGAAATAAATCAAGGTTCAATGTTAATAGGATTAGATAGGTTTTGACTTCTAGAGTTGGACACTAGTATACTATCAAAATCAGTACTTTCAATTGGGGGTCAAGTTCTATTGTTGCCTCATTGTATACCATTTATTGTTAACATAATTAGAATTAATCCACACATGTAATTTATGCTTCCAACAAGAATTATACATAAGCTTAGTCACATTAAGTCATGGGACAACAAGAAGTAATAAAACTATCACCTCAAATGATAATTATGCATAACAACTTACTCCATAAAAACTACATCCATACATAACAAAGCATAGGAAGGAAACATTCATCCTTAATCCCTAATGACAAGAACATTACCATTTTATAATTAGTAAATTGGTGTGAGTTGTCACTTCCTCCTATGATTTTCTTAGCAAGTTATAGCATATCTCAATGTATCATATACATATAAAGATTTACAAGTCAAATGACTAAGGGTATTGGTAAATACAAAAAATTATTTACCCAATATCAATTAACCCATATTGAGGGAACTCACAATGTTTACCTAATACATATTGACCTATTCCTGCTATAAAATTAATGCTACTATTGTCCCAATCAATCTATTTTTATTTTTATTTTAATTCCTAAGAATAGCAATAATACTTTGAGGTGCTAAGAGATCCAAAAATGTTTTAACTCGGATTTCCTTGAACATGGTTTAACACTCATAACTAGAGGAAAATGCTAGATATAAAATTAACTCAAGTAAGTGATTCTCACGAGTTCATGTTTTTAGTTAAGCTAAATAGGGAACAGACACAATCAAAAACATTATGGTTGTGATACAAATGTCTAGTTTATCATTGTTTGAGGAGCTATTAGCTTACATAAGAGATGTTGAACTGAAATCTGCTTGTAAAGGCAAGTACCTAAGAACCTTAGAAGGAACCCTTACTCCTTTCTTGCATGTTAAACTTGGTAATTTTAAGGAGAGTATCATCCCATTCTTCCCACAATATTTGTTACGCCACACTCCTTGTTGTGCCTCCTATCCATCCTGCCCAAAATTCTCAAACGCCCTCCTGCTCTCTTTCCATTGCAGTCAGTAAGGATGCTCGCAATGTCTGTGGAATTTGGCTTTACACTTCCTAGTTGCATTTCTCTAACATTTTTAAAAGGAATTTTCATGAATTTGTTTTGTGCATATTCTATAACCCTTTCATTTACAACTACGAATCATTTCCCTCTTCCCTCTAAACCCCAAGATGTCTCAACACCTTATTCTGTATTGTAATCTTCCCTCTCTGAATTTTGTCCAAATTTGTTTGCATATATGGTCTTGCATCCTCCCAAAATTTCTTTTCCCTTTGTCTTCTCTTTTTTCACGTGGATTTTGCATTCAGAGATCTTTCCCTCCCATGCCACGTTCTTTACATACCTCCTATAGACCTCTGCTATGAATTTCTCTTCTATCCAAGCCCAAACGCCTTGATTTCCCATGATTTTCTCCCATTTGCATGTCTCCATAATTCCTCTAGCCTTTATGCTTTGGACCTACCCATAATCTATTATGAAAACTCCCATTTTACCGCAAGCATGCAAGATATTGCTTTTTCCTTTCCAATTGTGTTTGCTTGAAGTTATAAATTTCCTTGTATTTGTAATGTCCCCTTATTAGAGACATAAAAATGCACACACAAAGTTCCTTGTTCATGGTTAAATTAGATTATTTTAGATTGCACATTTTAAGAATAAGACAAATGAAATGCATTACCACCTAGGACATAAACTAACTTGAACAAATATGACCTATTACTCCCTAGGGAATAGATCCTTGCCTCACTCCTCTTCCTAACCTCATTGGATAGAAGACTTACTATGCCAAGGGCATGTGCACGATCTCAAGTTGGACACCCTGAAGTTTTATTACCCTTCTTGGGCTCTGTCCAACATTGGACTGATTTACCTACCTTCCCTCCACACACTCCCTGTCGAGTGTTAGTGAAAGGGGATTAGGTTCACGAGTCTATTCCTGTAATAGTAAGGTCATAGAAGCTTAATAAGGTAAAATAATTGTTATAAGAAACATTATTGTGTCATAAATATTGTCCATTAATCTCAGATGTGGAATTAGTTATTCATCATGACAAAGTCACTTAAAACTAAAATTCACCTTCAACAATTCACCGGTGGAAAAATTAACCGCTTTAACATTTGTTAATATTAATGCGATGAATTTTCCATGGCAGTGAATTGGTGGTGGTGAACATGACAAAGTCACTTCAAGTAAAATTCACCTTCAACAATTCACCGTCGTGGAAAAATTAACCACTTTAACATTTGTTAATATTAATGCGATGAATTTTCCATGGCAGTGAATTGGTGGTGGTGAATATGACAAAGTCACTTCAAGTAAAATTCACGCGGAAAAATTAACCGCTTTAATATTTGTTAATATTAATGCGATAAAATTTATTTATTGTTATTATAGTGCAATCAGCTCCTACATGCTTGCATATAGTATTGACTTGCTGTTGCGAATTTGAATCAGGTGAGTTTACTGCTGTTATAATAGTGTAATTAGCTCTTGCTTGTTATAATGTTTTAGCGTACTAAAAGTCAATAGCAGAATAAATTCTGCTGGTTCTTGATTCCATAAAAAGGTATGAGAACCACTTTCTTAGCTTCATGGCCCAAGCCATATAATTTTTTTATTTTAGTTTTTGGGTTGAGAAAGGGGTATAGATGCTGTCACAGATGAATACTAGAGCTTATGAGAAACTTTTTATGAAGAATTTTAGATTTTGTATGGGAAATCTGTATTGAAGGATCTCTTGAAGATTTTTTTCGAACAATATATTGAGTTTTGAAAGTTTTAGAAAAGAGGTTGCATGCAAGTACAGTTTTAGTTTAATAAGTGGAGATTGAGGACTAAATTTGGGCATCAGGAAAATTCACCGTCAGCAATTCACCACTAGAAAATTCACTACATTGCTGGTGTTGAATTTTCCTTAAGCTGAATTTGTCATGCTGGTGAATTTTCCTGCGGTGAATTGTTGGCCGTGAATTTTCCGCAGTAAATTGTTCATGGTGAAGTTTCCTGATGGTAGATTCTGTTTGTTTGTCCTACAAATGTTAAAGTTTATCTTATTTTAAAAATTATATCATAAATTAGATATATATTTAATAACACTTCTATATAATCTTTTAATACAAAGGAGTCTTCCCACAATTTTAATTGTATTTTAGGTTAAAATTATACATGGGCCACATCAGATTTAGGCCCTTGTAAAGATGTCCCACATAGGGTTTCTATTTTATTTTAATTTATGTTAGAGACAAAATTATGAAATTGAAGAAATGTAGTTATATGATTAAAATGAATTTTTTTTTAGGGAATATTTTTTTTACATTGACCAGTTATAATTTCTACTTCTTTATGGTTATTATTGTTTTCAACTAAAGGTTGAACTTTGTTTAAAAGGGTTCCTAATTTTCCTCAACAACATTCCTATGAAATTTTAACTAGTCCCCTCTAGATATTTATAGTCCTTGTAAGAATCCTTCAGTAATTTTACAATTAATTACTCTTGCAAGAAAAAAATGGAGATAAAAAGGAAAGCACTACAACTCACATGAACTAGATATTTTAAACCAACACCAAATAATGAATTTTTTTATATAATGACACTATTCAAATCTATAAATTCATATCCAATCTAATAATTATCTTTGTTTTTGGGAGTTAAAATGTACTTAAGCCCAAAATTCCTTGTGGATTATTGATCTCTTCTTATCAAGCAATTCTCATTTATTTTTTGGGAGCTAAAATGTACCCACACTTTCAAATGTTCATCAAATGTAGAATTCATTTTGAACTATTATTTTATCCTTTCTTGTCTAATATATTGTCTAATATTGCACTTCTAGCCAATAGAGTGATCACCTTGAGCTATCAAATTGATGATATATTAGGCCTTTAAAAATATTTTAGGCAAGTATAGATCAATGGAGATCAACAATCTAAAATGAATTCTAGGATTGATGAACATTTAAAAGCATGATAAATTTTAGCTCAGGAAAAGAAATGAGAACTATTAGATTCGAGACAAAATCAATGATGGAAAATGAATATTGATTATATGGGCCTAAAATAAATGAAAAGTATGTAATATTAAATAAATTTAGATCTTTAATATCACTTATAAAATTTAGGCATGTTAAATCTAAACGTGCATCGAATACCCTAGTGAAATAGTTGAATTATAGTAGGGTATTCGATGCACTATTTAGATTTAACATGCCTAAATTTGAAGTTACCTTTCTAAATTAACTTGACCAACTGATGTAACTCTCATAAGAGTTCAATGTAATAATGGTTTATTTGTAGGGTATTCGATGCACGTTTAGATTTAACATGCCTAAATTTTATAAGTGATATTAAAGATCTAAATTTATTTAATATTACATACTTTTCATTTATTTTAGGCCCATATAACCAATATTCATTTTCCATCATTCATTTTGTCTTGAATCTAATAGTTCTCATTGCTTTTCAGGAGATAAAATTTATCATGCTTTTAAATGTTCATCAATCCTAGAATTCATTTTAGATTATTGATCTCCACTGATCTATACTTGCCTAAAATATTTTTAAAGGCCTAATATATCATCAATTTGATAACTCAAGGTGATCACTCTATTGGCTAGAAGTGCAATATTTGACAAGATTTTAGACAAGAAAGGATAAAATAATAGTTCAAAATGGATTCTACATTTGATGAACATTTGAAAGTGTGGGTACATTTTAGCTCCCAAAAAATAAATGAGAATTGTTTGATAAGAAGAGATCAATAATCCACAAGGAATTTTGGGCTTAAGTACATTTTAACTCCCAAAAACAAAGATAATTATTAGATTGGATATGAATTTATAGATTTGAATAGTGTCATTATATAAAAAATTTCTTTATTTGGTGTTAGTTTAAAATATCTAGTTCATGTGAGTTGTAGTGCTTTCCTTTTTATCTCCATTTTTTTCTTGCAAGAGTAATTAATTTTAAAATTACCAAAGGAATCTTACAAGGACTATAAAAATCTAGAGGGGACTAGTTAAAATTTCTTAGGAATGTTGTTGAGGAAAATTAGGAACCCTTTTAAACAAATTTCAACCTTTAGTTGAAAACAATAATAACTATAAAGAAGTAGAAATTATAACTGGTCAATGTAAAAAAAATATTTCATAAAAAAAAAAATTCATTTTAATCATATAACTACATTTCTTCAATTTCATAATTTTGTCTCTAGCATAAATTAAGATAAAATAGAAACACTATGTGGAACATCTTTAGAAGGGCCTAAATCTGATGTGGCCCATGAATAATTTTATCCTAAAATACAAATAAAATTGTGGGAAGACTCCTTTGTATTAAAAGATTATATAGAAGTGTTATTAAATATATATCTAAGTTATGATATAATTTTTAAAATAAGATAAACTTTAACATTTGTAGGACAAACAAATAGAATCTACCATAAGAAAATTTCACCACGAACAATTCACTGCGGAAAATTCACGGCCAACAATTCACCGCAGGAAAATTCACCAGCATGACAAATTCAGCTTAAGGAAAATTCAACACCAACAATTTAGTGAATTTTCTAGCAGTGAATTGCTGAAGGTGAATTTTTTGATGCCAAAATTTAGTCCTTAATCTCCACTTATTAAACTTAAACTGTACTTGCATGCAACCTCTTTTATAAAACTTTCAAAACTCAATATATTGTTCAAAAAAAATCTTCAAGAGATCCTTCAATACAAATTTCCCATACAAAATCTGAAATTCTTCATAACAATTTTCTCATAAGCTCTGATATTCATCTGTGACAGCCTCTATACCCCTTTCTCAACCCAAAAACTAAAATAAAAAATATATATGGCTTGGGCCATGAGGCCAAGAAAGTGGTTCTCATACCTTTTTATGGAATCAAGAACCAGCACTAAAACATTATAACAAGCAATAGCTAATTACACTATTATAACAGCAGTAAACTCAGCTGATTCAAATTTGCAATAGCAAGTCAATACTATATGCAAGCATGTAGGAGTTGATTGCACTGTAATAACAATAAATAAATTTTAGTCAAGTAAATTAATAAATAGCAACTGATCATAATTGAAGGGAGGCAAACAACAAATTCAATGTCAGCAATTCTTCGGAAAAATTCATCCCACGACAAATTCACCAGAAGTAAAATTCACCACCAGCAATTCATGCCATGGAAAATTCATCGCATTAATATTAAGAAATGTTAAAGCGGTTAATTTTTTCTGCGTGAATTTTACTTGAAGTGACTTTGTCATATTCACCACCAGCAATTCACTGCCATGGAAAATTCATCGCATTAATATTAACAAATGTTAAAGTGGTTAATTTTTCCACGACGGTGAATTGTTGAAGGTGAATTTTACTTGAAGTGACTTTATCATGTTCACCACCAACAATTCACTACCATGAAAAATTCATCGCATTAATATTAACAAATGTTAAAGTGGTTAATTTTTCCGCGATGGTGAATTGTTGAAGGTGAATTTTAGTTGAAGTGACTTTGTCATGATGGCGACTTCCTGCCTACATTATTAAGCTATTGTATGTCAAATCTTATATAAGGCTATTATATTTCTAGATCATATTATAAGGTGTTCTTATCGCTAGAGTTTCAACTTAAGACTTCCTTGCCATCTTATTTCACTTGAGTCTCAACATAGATGTTTAATGAACTCAAGGTATGAACATATTTGATCTCACACAATTTTCTACCCAAAATTCGACACTTGGATATTCAAATAATCCTCCCTTGGCAATAGAAAATTCATTGTTTATTATTTCCTAATAATCCCAACTTTCTTTGCTAATTGCATTCATCTTAAATTACTAAGTAAGCTCATCATGATATTACTAGCATATATATTTATTTTATCTAGATCTAAAGCAATATTGTGTTTATAATCAATGTCATGGCCTAATGTTAGTTAGTATATTGTTATCATTAGATATAAATCAAGGTTCCATGCTAATAGGATTAGATAGGTTTTCACTTCTAGAGTTGGACACTAGTATACTATCAAAATCAGTACTTTCAATTAGGGGTCAAGTTCTATTGTTGCCTCATTGTATACCATTTATTGCTAACATAATTAGAATTAATCCACACATGTAATTTATGCTTCCAACAAGAATTATACATAAGCTTAGTCACATTAAGTCATGGGACAACAAGAAGTAATAAAACTATCACCTCAAATGATAATTATGCATAACAACTTACTCCATAAAAACTACATCCATACATAACAAAGCATAGGAAGGAAACATTCATCCTTAATCCCTAATGACAAGAACATTACCATTTTATAATTAGTAAATTGGTGTGAGTTGTCACTTCCTCCTATGATTTTCTTAGCAAGTTATAGCATATTTCAATGTATCATATACATATAAATATTTACAAGTCAAATGATTAAGGGTATTGGTAAATACAAAAAATTATTTACCCAATATCAATTAACCCATATTGAGGGAACTCACAATGTTTACCTAATACATATTGACCTATTCCCACTATAAAATTAATGTTACTATTGTCCCAATCAATCTATTTTTATTTTTATTTTAATTCCTAAGAATAGCAATAATACTTTGAGGTGCTAAGCGATCCAAAAATGTTTTAACTCTGATTTCCTTGACCTTGGTTTAACACTCATAACTAGAGGAAAATTGTAGATATAAAATTAACTCAAGTAAGTGATTCTCACGAGTTCATGTTCTTAATTAGGCTAAATAGGGAACAGACACAATCAAAAACATTATGGCTTTGATACAAATGTCTAGTTTATCATTGTTTGAGGAGCTATTAGCTTACATAAGAGATGTTGAACTGAAATCTGCTTGTAAAGGCAAGTACCTGAGAACCTTAGAAGGAACCCTTACTCCTTTCTTACATGTTAAACATGCTAATTTTGATGAGAGTATCATCACATTCTTCCCCCAATATTTGTTACACCACACTCCTTGTTGTGCCTCCTATCCATCCTACCCAAAATTCTCAAATGCCCTCCTGCTCTCTTTCCATTGTAGTCAGGAAGGATGCTCGCAATGTCTATGGAATTTGGCTTTACACTTCCTAGTTGCATTTCTATAACCTTTTTAAAAGGCATTTTCATGAATTTGTTTTGTGCATATTCTATAACCCT
>VDFB02131153.1:0-20250 GCA_007258455.2 Sequoia sempervirens | reverse complement strand
TTCAAATAATTTTGATGAACCCCATTTTCCACCTAATCATATATTTTAACCTAATTCAAGTACACATGTGCTAAATAAATTTGACCTTGTAGGACTTTGTTAGTGCCACTTTCTACACTCGGTAGGTCATGCCAACTCAACTAGGACATGAAAAGTAGCCTCATATGGTAATTTAAATTTTTTCTTATATTTATTTAGTCAATTACAAATTGTACATTATAACTTAAATTAAATTTAAAAGTGAGTATATATATATATGCTCATACATGTTAAATTATTTTTCTTTTATAGCATGAGACATGTCTTGTAGTTGAGCATGCAAAGATAGGTCCTGGAATAGAGGATGCACAATAACCTCTTATGGTATAATTTAAATATGATAAATTATAAATTAAATTGAATTAAATCATTTTTAATTGTATTACATCTAATTTCAACTTTCTTTCTCTTGTACGTAGATTGATTCAAAGCATGTACAGATAGGTCCAAGTGCACTAGAGCATGCAAAGCAGCCTCAAATAGTAATTTAAATTTATGATAAATTATAAATTATAAATTATAAATTAAATTGTCATTAAATCATTTTTAATCATCTTACATCTGATTTCATCTTTCTTTCTCTTGTAAAGAGTGATTCGGGTCATTTGGGTTGTCCATGTGGTGTGAAGAGGTCTCTTGATTATAGAGACAATATGAGTTAGATCTTATTTCATGGGTTGTATTTGATTATTTCATGGGCTACATATATTGTTTCATGGACTTTATATTTCATGGGTTGTATTAGATCATGGACTTAATATATAATGTTTCATGGAATTTATTTCATTTCACTATATTATGCTCTATTATTGTTAAATAGTAATTCATACGCACATGCATGGACTAGGGCACCCAACATCCTTTGTCCAACCCTTTTGGCTTAAATTCAAATATCTCATTGTTAACATTTTAATATTTAAAATTCTAAAATCATTTGTTGACTATCAAGATTTAATTTTCAAAAATTAGAAGAAATTCATATAAATACAAATCATTTTCACCACTTTAATCCTAACAAGAGCTAGCATTTTGAGAAGACAATTAAGACTATTATTGAGCACTCAAGAGAAATCAAGAACATAATTAGCAAGCCTATCCAAGATTTATTTCAGCCAATCATCATGTTAACCATGCATTGTGTTTTCATGTGAGTTTGTCCATGTTTTATGTCCATTCATTTTGTGAGTACAAACACTTATAGGACATCAAATATGGTATCTATTTCTCCTTGAAGGTGATGAGTACATAACTTAAATCCATCAAGGAATGAAAATCTAAGTGGTTAGTTGCAACAATACTCAATTTATCACTTGTTATCATTTTTCCTCAACTTGACCAAGAATAAGCTCTCTTTTACATCATCATAGCCATTGTGGATGTAGAAACACCAAAATGGGGTTTGAATTAAGGAAGTCCCTATACAGAACAACCCTCCCCCCTCTTTCATGTGTGCAAGTTACAAATCTGAAGCAAATTAGAGGAATATCTTGACTAATTGCTCATCCATGTATTCAAGCCTTGCAAGTTGTCAAATCAAGGAAACTAAATTTTATCAACAATAGACGAAGTTCCAAAATTGACCCTATAAGAGGATTTGTAGATTAGGAGCAACAAGATTATGAAGTCAAATTTTGAGTATTTGTTAGCTAGTCTAGGGAATCTAGTGCCATTGTCTAGCTATTTTAGGCCTAATTTTATATTTCAAGTATTTTATATGTCAAGTTCCTTTGTGTCTACCCTCTACTTTTCTAGAATTTTTTTTAATCTATTTGTTCTTAGTTTTTCTAAAATATCAATATTTTGTTGTATTTTCATAATTATACTAGGAAAGTAATTGTATCATAAAATTTAGGCAATTAACACATCATTCCACAAAGGATTAAAACCATGATCGACCATTCAAAATTTTCCATTCATGTTTTTAGCCAAGTGGGTATTGACATCATTTTTAATCCTTTACATGTTTCATATTGGAAGAAGTGTCATTCAAAACCTAGATCTCTTTTTCTAATAAAAATATATATACAACCAATACTTTAATGTTCACTACTCATTCATAATTATGATATATTGGTATTGACATAAAATAACTATTGGTTGTCAGCATGTGGTGGGTGCAAGTTAAATTTCCCCCCTCTAAATTTTTGAGAAAGAATCATCCAAGAGAGGGAGGTATATCATGATAATAAGGTAGTTTTAGATCACACTCTAAGAACCCACACACTTGCATGAATTCATGTGGAGGTATCCTTGGGTGTCTATGTGAGTTTGTGTATGAAGTCTTCAATTGTCTTTGTATGGTTGCATGAAGTCTTTATCTCACAAGGTTATTGTATTCATTTGTTTGAATGTAGTGTTGTGTTTCATTTGACATATGAGCTATCTTTCAAAAAGAAAAAGGAAAATATTATGAGGTTAAGACATAATTATCAAGAAATAAATAATAAAAGGATTTATATTGTTCCACACCATAAAAAATATTCTAAAAAAATATCTTAATAATTTAAAATAAGCTCCAAGGAAATGAAAAGAAAATGTATCAGCCTATTTAATGTATTAGAAATTTTGACAAGGATTTACATAGGGGTGATGAAGTAGAAAGCTACCTGGCATCTCAAAAAAATTGATAGATACTTGTTACAACTAATTGTTACATGATAAAATTGTGGAAGGGTGTTGGAGTCTTTTAGAGGGTTATGGTGATTAGTAAGGATTACTCTATTACAAGAATTTTAGAAATATTCATGTCATTATGTGTTTTTTTTTGGAGTATTCTAAGGTAGTTGTGTTTGTGTTGTATGGAGAAATCTAGCATTTTTTTTAAGTATTAAATTCCATGAGGGTGTGATAGGTATCAAAAAATGTGGAGGTTATTTTTTATTATTTTGAAGGGATTTGTATGGGTTTAGGGGGAGACTTTAATGAAACTTTTTTGGGAGTTTAGTAGCACTACTTGTATTTTTTGTGAGAATTCATACTATAATTAGGAAGAAATTTGGCAACTATAATATTGATATTGGTGATTCTTATACCAAATGTTGAAATATTTCTTTTGTTGTTATATTTTTAAAATATATAGTTTATTGGGGATTTGAGGATATTAAAATTGGTTTTTTTCCTTTTAGCTATGTGCATTCATCAAATATTAGATAACTAGAAAAATGGTGTTTTTTTATATTCATTGGTATAATTAAATATATATGCATACACTCACAAGTATATATGTATTTAATCATATTATGATTATATAATATATGTGTGTAATCAAATAATGTGTGTGTGTGTGTGCACATGCACGTACATGTGTATCTATATATTTAATAATACTAATGAATATTAAAACAAATATTATTTTTACTATCTATTATTTCATGAATGGATATAGCTAAAAGAAAAATTCTCATTTTAATAGCTTCAAATCCTCAATATATTTACATATTTAAAAGAATTATAAGAAAATAAATATTTTAACCATATATACATATATATATATATATATGGTTTTATCCACACACATGTGTGTGTGAGATATGCAAGTCATGCATAACACTATTTTGGAAGAGTTAATAGACATATGCACATTTCATAATTTCAAGAGTCATCACAAATATATAGCCAAGATCATATAATAACCAAGCACTAATAAATATAATAAGTTCATATTTAATTTTAAAGGTTGTTCAAGGGGTAAAGCACAAAGCTGTGTCACACTTTATAAAGGAAATAGCGAATTTGTTGATCCAATTCCCTTTAAACTTGGGAAACTACTCTCAAAAATGGGTATATATGTTCTAAATTTTGAAATGATGTAAACTAGTAAAATAAGTATTTTAGTATATTTTATGTTTGTATTTTTTTAAAAATATACTGATTTTAAACCAGTTTTTAATAAATTATCACTATAATTTAGTTGCTGATAAAATGTTGAAAAATGAAGTTGGATGAGATGTCAAACTTTTTATAGTAAATTTAATTTTTTTTCTTTCAAAATTTTTGTGTGTATTTATAACTTAAAACTTTAATGCATGGATATATTTTTTTCTAATTTTAATAAATATATATTTTTAAATAAATATTAAAATGTGTGTGTGAAAACACCATTTCTCACTAACTTAAATATTTATCTAAAAGGAAATAAAATTATACCAACTTTTAAATACACTCATTTATCTAGTGCATCATTTTTTTTCAATTTTTAAAAATAAGTTTCAGTATTTTCCTTGGCATGTAAGAATCAATCAATATTTTGTTAAAAACCTACTTCTTTTAGTAACAAAAAGATAAAGAGTAAAAAATAATTAAACTATAAAATAAATATATTTTTGAAACCACACACTTATGGATCTACACAAAAGGGTAGGTTTCTTTGTATTTTTAAAAACATGTTTACATTAAAGCAAAGTTATTGAAACTCGTGTTTTTCAAATAATTTAATTGTTTTGGTAATTGACTCAACGTGGATGCTCCATACACTTTTTTTAGCCAAATAAAATTTTAGCTGAAAAAGTTGTGGAAGCATTTAACTTAGCTAGAATGAATCTTACTAGATTCCATGTTTGACTAAAATTGATTTTTAGTTAGAAATACTTAAATCTAATTGTGCCATTAAATTGGCTCTAAAGTGTGACATTGACAACTTTGTGCTTTTAAATTCCCAAGCACAATTTTTATCTATCCTTTAGTATTCAACCCTATAATCTCCTCAAATATCTTACCATGTATGATTCCTTTAACATGTTAAACTTCTACATGCATATTGACCTCACATCATTGATCTAAATATATAAAATAAAACCCTTATGCATAATCACATATTTATATACACTTAAATAGCTCCAATGATTATTCATGAATAACTTAAAGAGTATATTTTTTTATTATGTGAATCTTTATGCATTATATATATGCACATATATACCACTAGTTCAAATCTTAAATTAACACAATGTCTTGATTATGTTCACACAACTCGAAACTAGCATTCATACTATATATGATTGTCGCTTCAAAAAGTGAATGGAAACTCTATGTAGCACTATGTAAGACTATAGTCTTGATATATTGACACAATGAATGTACTTACATATTCTTTATAAAAAAAAACATATATTTAATACTATTAACTTTCTCACTCAAAGGTAGGATATGCCATGAATTTGGGAAATATTATGTTTATAGGTATTGTGAATAAACGACCCTTGTTTATATACAATGAAATAGTGATTATTATTAAAAAAATTGTCTAAAGTGATTTTATAGCACTTTATACTTGTATATATTGTCACTTCATTATACTCTCAAGATTGCATAGAAATTGAAAGTCATTAATAGCTAGAGGTATTTGGGGTTTGTATGACTAGTTGCATGTGATAGTAACTAGACATTGCACTTTTTGTGCGGCAATTTTAATTTTTTGGAATAAAAATATATTTTTAAAATGGAACAACTTACTAGATTTTGAAAATATATAATTAATTATTATATATTCCCCGTGGTCATTAAAAAATTTAAACACTTGTTGTATAGTTGTAAAGGTATTTTGTTATATGTCATTTTGAACTTATTTTTGAAATGCAAGTTTTTTTAATTTGCATGTAATAGTGAACATATTGGTTGAGTATGAAATTGTTTTGTAATTTTGGATACAAAATTGTGTTAAATGACTTGAAATGTCTAATACACGTTCTCCTTATAAATGTGTATATATATGTGATATAATTAAAAGAAATGGAAGTTCCAATATACTGTGAAAAGGTATGGCTCCTGCAATCATGTCCTTTACCAAAAATATATATACATACTTTGTAATTGTTTTGCTATCATATTGGAGCTTGGTTCTTGACTTTAGCTTTTGATTTGTAACTCTTTACTTGATGCATATGTGTAAATTTCAAAAAGAAATGGCATCTTCACTTACATATAATTAAGAATAGTAATGTTCCATCAAAGAGAGGGGCAAATGAAGGAAAATGGACAAATAGTAGCAGTAAAATTTAGGAGTGTTTCCATTTTGTCAGGGATTTGTAGAAGCTGGTGAGTAGTGCTGATGAGGGGCTCCATCTCTTTTCACGGTTTTTCATTCATGTTATCCTTTAATATTTGGCACAGGTCGTAGATTGTTGAGGGAAGACGACCATAAAGTTTTTTTTTGACAAATATAGAGGAGGTTGCTTGGCCATGGTGGTGCATAATGATATTTAGATGAAGTACCTAAACCAAGGGTGTTGCCCAAACCGCTGATCATGGTATCTTATTTAAGTGACTCGTGGACACAACCTCTACTCACAAGGAATCTATATGGTTGTTGGTCGATATAAATTAAATAAATAAAAAGAACAAAAGATATAAATAAATCATTGGAAAAAACTTGCAACATAGATTTAAAGAAAAGTAGACATTTTCAATTGCATGCTAAATATTTTTTGTTCTTTCCCTTTCATAATTCTAAAACCTAATCAGTTAAAATAAAAAATCCACACTGTATATTAACATTCTCACTTAGTATCAATGCAAATAATTAATCTAGGGTATATCAGTTTCAATAATAAAAGAGAAGACAAGATTGAGAATGTTAAATTGGAATTTCATTTAAAATGTTTAGATCCTATAAAGCTACGTACTCAATTGGTATAGCTGCAAACAAGGCTTTTCTTGCTACAGATCTATGGCCGTTATAATGTGGGGATTTCTTCTACTCATATGTGGAGTTTTCATAGTGAAACGAAGGATTTCTGATAAGTTTTGTGAACCCAAATCATATCCTTTCATTGGCTGCATAAATACAGATATATAAAATAATACAGTACATAAATACAGTTATATGGCCTTCACATGCGACATGGTAATCAGAATTTTCCTTCATTTTATGATGAAGAATCTGATTCAATTACCAATGCAATCACTGGTGGCACCCAATGAAACATCTTGCCCCTCTATTTCTAACTTTTGTACTTAACCCTAAAGATCTAAATTTCCCAGACTGTGTAGGGGAATTATAAAAAGAGCCCTTCTGCAACTCAATTAAGTTGAGTTCCCATTGAAGAACTTTTTTTAATGCTTACTTCTTAACGTTGGTGTAGAGCATATTAATAGCATAAATATATATGCATATTGATTGATTTTATCTAAGGTAGCAATTTAATTTTACAATAATAGAACAGTCAAAATTTTAATTAAAATTTTTCCCAATTGACCTTCCCTATCTCTATATTTCCTGAAGAAGAATGGAATACTAAAACTCTCAAATGTTAGAAACACATAAACAAGCATTGGTTTACTGTGCCATTTCAAGACTGCACAATAGAGGGAGTAGGAGAATGGCAGGTTTTTTTCCTCAAAAGTAAATGAACTAAGTAGAGATAGATTTCTAGTTAAAAAATAGTCCCAATCTTTCAAAAAACTCGAGAAAGAAGTAAATATAGAGGATACCACTTTACAATTCCAAAATTGAATTCCTTTTCAAACAGAAAGAAGTAAGCATTTATAGAAATAAAAGACACTTGAATTCCCCTCTTTATAGTTGTAGTAAAAACAAGACTGGAATAACCGAGATGGGTAAATGGATATGCAGAAAAAGAACAAGATAGAACCTGTGGTTTCGGTGACGCGCGGGTAAAGACAAACACTTCTTCACTTTCTCTTCAAAAGCAGCTTGTTGGAATGCCAAATGAGAGGTGGTGGACCAATAAACTCATCTTCACATCTACCATATTACCAGCCGGTTTATTTAAGCACATTGGAGGCAACGATGAGGGGGCGGTGAAAGAAAGATCTAAATATTTACAGCTATGCAAAATAAATATAAATTAGACATTTTGATTACAAAGATGGTTGAGTGGAAGTTTTGCGAATGCATTCTTCAGTATCTATTTACTAATAGGATAATATCTAGAAAATAAGATCAGTTTGCAATCAATGTTATTTATGCTGAGTACATCTATACTGGTCACGTATGAAGGTGGTAGCTGAAATCGCAACAAGATATTTCGTATCCAAGTCAACAGAGAATGGAGATCCTCGGGAAAATCAATGGTTAACGTCGTGGTTCAACTAGAGCATTGATAGAAAGGACCCAACCTGAATTTTACATTCAATGGTCCAGATTTTCTGAGAAGCCTTCGTTGATGAATGCATGGATCTCTCCCGTTGGTTTTGTTTGTTGAGATTAAATTGTAAATGCTACGCGACATGGTATAGCTGACCTCACATGGCTGCTTTGAATGTGAGAGAAAGTAACCTAAAAACTGATGACGAAAGGTGACCGTCAAAGCATACATAAAGTCAATTAAGTAATATTTTGGTCTTTTTTTGCATACATTTGTGTAGTACATGAAGTTAATTGGTAGGACCTTTGAATCAGGTATATAATTAGGCTCCATAGAAGATCATATGATAATATCTCCAATATCATGGCCTATAAAATATTATGATAATTTAGACATTCATCTCCATATGTTAATATCAAAACCCAAATCAAAGTCAACTAGCTAAATAGTGTTATCCTAATGTTTCCATAACTCGTACATGCTCTTTCCTTTTTGACTACTCACACCAAGTACATGTTATCGAGTTGTAATTAGAAACTTTCATGACATGTAGATGAGGTCAATTAGTGGGCCATTTATCAAAAGATGGTGTTTGTGCAATAAAGGTCTCAATGTAGAAAGAATAGCATGAAATAAACTATACATCCGCATATAGGGATCCAATCAGGAAGATAATTAGGGTCCATTGCCAATAGGCTCATATTATTTGTGTAATAAGGAAAGAGAGAGAGAGAGGATGGGAAGAACGAGTGAGAGAGAGGTAAGGATATAGAGATAGAGATAAAGATAGATATGGAGATGGATATGGAGAAGGACATGTAAGGAAAGAGAGGTAGAAATAAAGAGAGGGATAGATAGAGATGGAAGAGATAACTTTATAGAGAGGATGAGAGAGGAAGAGATAGAAAGATAAAGCTAGAGATGTGAGTGATTATATATATATAGTGATAGGGAGAGAGGGAGAGTGGGAGAGATAGGGATTGGAAGAGAGAGAGATAGAGAGATCTAATGGAAAATATAAAGAGGGAGAGAGAGATGCAGGGAGACATAAAGAGATAGAGATAGTTCTATCTCAATCCATCCTCTTCTCTTTGCCTATTTCTCTCTATATTTGTCTTCCCTTCTCTCTTCATCTCTCTCTCTATCAGTTTTCTCTCTCCATTTCTTTGTTCCTCTTTAGGTCCTATTTATCCCCAACCCCTCTTTTAGTAAAAAAAACTATTTTAATTTGTACTATAAAAGATATATTATATATTTTATTAATAATTTGTATCATAGAATATACTATATAAATATAATATTATTTTAAAAATGAATTTAATAACTTATCTCACTATTTATCTCTCCCTCTCTCTCATATTCCCTCTTGATTTCTCAATTTTACCTATCTTTGCCTCCTATTTCTCTTTGTCTATCTATCTCCCTCTCTCTATGCCAAGAAATAGGGAACCCTCTTTAACAATGCTACCTCTAATCCCTTAACACTATGCTAGCCCCAGCTAAACCTAGATTACACCTAGAAGCTTTGTTAAATTAAGCTTTAGAAACCTAGCTGGAGACTTCCTTCAGATAGATTTTTTTCACACAGACTGGTTATCAACTACCCTAATTGTTTATATAAAGTAATTTTAATTATTTTTAATAATTAGTAAATTATATACACACACATACATGAATATGTTTCTTGCATCCAACTTTTTCAATCCCATTTTCTGTTGCATTATCAGTACCATCGAATTTCACAATTCTTTTTATTTTTGGTAACATAATACAATCTTAAGCATTGTAGTACATTCTAATTTAATTGAAAATCCAACCATTGTGTCATACCACCTTCTTCTTAACTTTAAATATTCATTACAAACAATTTATAAGCCATATCACCAAGGGGCAATTTAGCTAGGTTTTGAGTGCAAGTCCTTGTTGCAATATTTACATAATTTTAGTCCTAGATTTACAAATGAGTAAGTTAGGAGCTAATATATGGGCTCTGGGTTTGATAATGTCTTTTGTTGAACTAAATTACAACTATTTACTAAACTTGACATCAATCATCTTCTCTTTAATATGTTTTAATTTTAGCATGATTCAACATTATTCCAAGATCAAGATCAACTCTATCTCGGATTGAACACAAATAATAAGACAAAAAATGATGTCTCTTTAATTATATGTTTTAAACTCTAAACAATACAATAAGACAAACAATGATGTCTCTAAGATTGAAGTTAAAACTTGAACCAAACAAATATTTTTCTTAGAAAAATTGAATTGTCATAGTACATTTCAAAAAATTTAAATCAATTCACAATATCATAGTTAGGAACAAACCAACATGGCAAAAACATACACAAATAATTAATAAACAATTATAAAAAATGAAATTTTGGGTATTTCAGTGCATGGAAAATCAATTTGAGAAGCATGAATGGTGTCCAGTTGTATGATTATGCGACTTTATCTCTGTCTATAGCCATTGCCAGTGTATAGTCTGGAAACACTTGCTAGTGGGACGTGGCATTCCACAGAACAATTCACATGCCTTGTCTTTGCTTCCATATTTTGAAACATGCCTATGAACAAATGGCAAGACAATATTATTAGAGAACTATATGGGTGTCATTCTTCCTCTTCATCGCTGTGCCATTATTCATCTTCATCGCCTTCTTTGTCTTAAACAGTACGTCAATACATTTTTTTCTCCCAATTGAATCTAGATGGAAATTTGCATTATATCTGCATTCTTTTAGGAAATCATTTCAATATGCAAAATGGGTATATTTATTAATCAAGAGTTGAGATGTTCATTTTAAAGGAATTCAAGTTTTATGGCATGGGTGTGCATCTTCTATGGAATTCTGCAACGCTGAAAAGTAAATAGGGGATTTGTTTGGTTGTAGCTCTTGGTAAACCTCAAGTTGTTATCCCCGAGGAAGCTTGAAGTGAAATGCAAGACCATCAGAATGGTACAAAATAGGGTCTAAATGTGTCGAGGTCAAAAAATTGTTCTCTTCTGTGGTCATTATCTTCTGCAGATGGCAGTAATACTTGTAAGAGAAGCTTTTGAAGTGCTCTGGTTCATAAATTATTCATGCTTCAACAAATAGAATTTGAGTAGGTTACTACGTAATCCATATATTTTGTGCATATCTTGTAATCATTGCATTCAATGAGATAACATCTCTTTGAGGTATTTTGTCAAATAGTTCATGTGCCTTTTCTATACTTCCACATTTTGCATACATGTTTACCAGAGCATTTCCAACTAGAATATCTGAAAAAATATCCTCTTTCCATGATGTTTGATGGATGTGCACACTCTATTCCAAAGCTCCCATTTTGGCACAGGTAGGGAGGATACTGGCGAAGATTGTGGAATATGGCTTTACACCTACCAATTGCATTTGCTTGAAAGTTCCTAAAGCATTTTCAACAAATCCATTTTGTGCATATCCTGCAATCATTGCAGTTCATGAGATGACATGTTTTTCAGGTATTCTGTCAAGCAGTTAACATGCCTTGTTAATGCTTCTACTTTTTGCATGCATGTCGACTAAGACAGTTTCGACCATAATATCTAACAAAGTTCCCCTATCTTTCATGCTTTGATGGATGTCCATACCCTGTTCCAAAGGTCCCATTTTGGCATGGGCAGGGAGGATTCTAGCAAAGGTTAAGAAATTTGGCTTTAATCTTGGCAATTGCATTTGCTTAGAAATTTCTAAAGCCTTTTCAACAAATCCATTTTGTGCATATCCTATAAGAATTACAGTCCATGAGACCACATCTGTTTGAGGCATCTTGTCAAACAATTCATGTGCCTTGTCTATGCTTCCACATTTTGTATACATGTCTACCAAGGTAGTTGCAACTACAACATTTTTTATGCTTTGATGGATGTCCGTACCCTGTTCCAAAGCCCCCATTTTTGCACAGGTAGGGAGAATGGTAATGTAAGTAGATTCAGGTGAGAGACACAACTGGTAAGCTGTATTTTTGTTATGAATACCTCGATTACCCTATTCGATTCGCCTGGAAACAACCTTTTTCAATAGCAATTTTCTCTCACACTCTGTACCTTCCCCGTCAATTCACAAACAATTCATTTTGTTTTTACATTTGAGCTAAATCTTGTTCTTGACATCAATTATGAGTTGCCTCTCTAAGATCTGCATAAACAAATCGTAGGCTCTTTTCCCTAATTTGCTATGGAGTTCTCAAAGCGCAAGTAACAACCGAGTGATTCCAACAACATAATCTCCCTTTCTGACGCTTTTCATCTTGCTCGGACTTCATTCTTTGCCTGTTTAACCCCATCCTCCTCTTGCTTTTTCATGCAACACACTTCTTCCCTTCATTGAACATCTAATCTTTCAAATCTGTGTTCCAACTCCAATTTAAATGGCTAACATGTATGATGGCATTGTCTACAATGGATGTTGTAGCTAGCCCCTTGCTCGGTGGAGAAAGTTGTCTGCTTTAGTGGAAGAAGAGGCTTTCATTCTCGACCACCAGAATTACCCTCTGTTTACCATGAAACCGTTCTCAATCTTCCATGCATTTCACTTATGTGCAACGTGCTATTGTCGATGACTTTGTATAGTGATTGGGAATGGGAGACAGCAAGAAGGGCTCGCCCTCTGTGTCATTGAAAATAAATGGCATTGTCATGCTAGTGAAGAGTGCTATGAAGTACATAGCTCTATCGCTACCTAACAAGACGAAAAGCAAAGGCGAGGTGGAGTTAAGTTACAGGAACAGCGGTGGCTTACTCTTGACGACTTTGAGGCGAATTTCAACGGTCACGATCTGAATGATCGTCTCCTGGGTCTAACTAAAAAATTCGGCCGTTGATTATTATTAATTTTAGAACCGACAATGAAAAGCAAATGCCCTTAATGTCCTTGATCAGTTTGATCGTCTCCAGGATGGCTTCAGTCGTTGATTTAAAAAAATAGTTTGGTGCAGTTTGTAGGATACGCTTTGACGTAAATTATAAATTTGGTTATGGTAATTATAGATGTCATTATTTTCTTATCTTGTTGATATTAGAACATAATTTTATTAGTGGTCATGTCCTTATAACATTTATATTTTTTTTTAATATTAGGTTATAAAACCTTATATATTATATGCTTCATTAAACATATCCCATTTAAAATAATTAATTATAATCTAATAACTATTAAATTGTTGATTATTAATGAATAGTGGTTTTGAATAGATGTGACTAATACCTCTTTAGATATTTTTCCACCTCTTATCCTATGTTTAAGGAGATTCTCTCTCATTTGAGAATGTAGGAATTTGGAGATATATGGCATTGAATTACATCACTATGCACAAAAGGCATTATTGGTCTTATCCATGTATGTAGAGAAGTGTCTCAAAAATCATTCTATGTTTTAATAAAATGATTCTTTATAAAGTTTTTTACTTGAAATGGTTTTCTCCATGTATATCTTGTGTAATGTGTAAAATCTATGTTTGCTTTTATTTATGTTATATTTTATTTATACTAATTAATATCCTAAGATCCTAATTTCTAACATGGTATCAAATCCAATTAGGTTACGCTAATCATTTACTATATGTGAATTCAATTTATTTATTATTTTATTGAATTAATTTTATCAACATGTTTTGGACTAAGTTAACATAAATGCTTTTGAGATTTGTGAAAATTGAAAATTCATTTGATAAAGCTTGGAACACAATTTCAACTCCTTAGGTAATTATATGATATTATTTTAAGTATGATTCATTCCAACAAGATTGGATTTCACTTCAAAAAAATTCAAATGCATATAGAATCTGGTAATGTATGATGTTTTTTTTTAAGTATTATATATAACATAATCTAATTAATTATAAATTATTCCATTATGATAGAATCTCAATATTTTTATAAAAAAATCAAAATCTTTCAAGAATCTTGAATTTTTCTAAAATGCAAGCAAGAATTTGGTCTTCCAATAAAATTGAGATCTTATCCAATTTCAACACCAACCTATCCTTCTTTATAGTGCTTCACAATAGACTCTAATCAATACTCATATGCCCACTATCTTTGAGACTCCAAAATAATTGCACCATGATTTTTGATATTGTGCAATACTTGATTTATTATTTCAATCTTTATTGCCTTGTGCTTAGTAAAACTATGTGATACTTGACTTATGTATATTAGACTATAGTTAGATACCTTCATTATATTATAGTAAAATAAAATACAATAAACCTCATTTTAACTCACAAAATCCTCTCCATGGATATACAAAATTTAATATAATGTATAATTAAAATGGGCCAATTTAGCTTGTGTTGGGTTGCATACACTTTTTCAAAAATATAGAACTCCTCCTTCATACATTTTTGAATGGGCATATATGAAGGGGCACCAAATTTGTGAACACGTAAGAACTAAAATATTTCAATAGAGCTCTAATCATTTACATAAGATTGGATTTTTTGAAATGAGAGTATTATAAAAAATGATTAAGCTATGGATGCTAAGCAAAACTTGTCTTTTGGCACAATTATAGTTGCCACGACATTGAATTTTTTTTTGGTAAATAATTGTTGCGTGTGGGGCCATAGCAAGGCAAGGAAGTGGCTCTATGTGGGCACAACCTCACCACCATTGCCTATCTGTTCCATTATGTGCTTTTGGGTTTCCAAATCTTGAGTAGGTAGAGACAAATAAAATAATAGAATATTATGATATTCACCTAACATGTATCGAAACCCACCATTGCACATAGAAAATTTGTGGTATACAACTATGCTTTAGTTTCCAACCCTAAGAATCTGCTACGACACCTTTTGTGATATTATTAATGTGGTCCTTGGGCTAAGAAACTATTCTTCTTTATGATAATACTTTGACACCTCATTGAATGGTCACATTGCACCAAGTCCAATGTCCATCCAAGGCATCCAATCACACATGATCCACATCATCCAAAATACTCTTTGAACAAACATTCACCCTTATCCATGCTAGGGGAGAGGGGCCTATAGTGGAGCACCCCAACTTCACGTTTCTCAAAATCCTACGTGGAAATTTTGTATTACTCCCAATTCTATACAATAGTTTATTTGGAAACTCATGTGCTTCTATAGTTCATTTTAGATCCACATCAACATGCTCTTTGTTGAGGTATCCAAGAAGGCCCAAAAAAAAGTGAGACCGATAGCACGGTGCACTAAGTCATGTTTTATTAGTGCATTGATGTGGCATCACATGATTTGTCACTTTGTGTACTTTATAGATAAAAAAAATTTGCAATTGAATATTAAAGTGCTCCATTATGAGGCCCAATAAGAACTACTTTTATCCCCACTATTGGACCATGCTCCTTTATAAGCCCCTCTCCCCTATGTGTTTTCTCCTTATAGTTGAACAAATATTTGAGAATTCGCCTCTACAATTTTACAAGGTGAGTAGCATATACATTAAATACAAATGAAGTAACTTTGAAAACACAATTAAAATTCATTGGGCATGGCCTTTGTAAGTGTGGCCTTGCAAATACTATCATTTACATAGTTACTAATCTTTTTCTTTAATGAATTTATAAATATAAAGCCATTCTTAATAGTTTAATTTATTGGTATCCATTAACAATGATCTCCTCTTTTTCTTTTTACTATTGGGCACTAGTCAATTTCTATTCCTATCATGATGTTAAAGAAATCTACATCCTTTATTTCTATTACAAATTATTAAAGTTTAAGGCTTAATATCTCATCAAGGAAGAAGTTGAAGATATGTAAAGACATTTTTTTTCATTGGTTTTCATCCATGTAATAGAAGTTAGCCAATGAATATCAATTTGAAACTTAAAAGATGAGAGAAAAATTCAATAATTCTATATAGAAATTAAAAACTAGACACTTGATGGCTTATATCTTGGTGATGGGATTTATTTTGAGTTCTAGTTTAATTTTAGGCATTCAAATTATATCAACATCAAGATAGCAGAGCCACTTACAAAATTATTTTATGTTTAATTTACAAAGGAATCATGGACGAGAGGTACTTTCTTGCTTAAAAGGATATATATTTTATAGTGCTTATGCTTATTTTCTATATCACAAAAAATACATAGGCATGAAGGAGGCATCATATTTTAGTTTATTTTTCCTTTGTGCAAAAAATTAAAAAAGCAATAAATATGTACAATGATGATTAAAATCTATAATATTTTTTCATGGAGTCTAGCACCATATATGTATTTTATATTTTTATCTTTTTCTAGAATTAGAAGCATGGAAATTGGAGTTTAAAACTAAAAAATACTAGAAATTTGTATATTTGCACAATAGCAATGAAGGGTGTTGGTTTATAATCTATCATATTTTTTTAATTGTAAAACATTGTAAATCTAGAACCATATGTGTATTTGACCATTCCTTTGCAAAATATGTGTATTTGAACATCCATAATGACACTCTTATCCTTGATTGTATGTCATTCTCATTATATTGTAGGATTCACATATATTTCTGACAGGGAATACAAAAATCAACTCACTTCAAGATAGGCTATCACCTCAACTTAAATATCTAGATGTTGCTTTCTCTAATTCCTTCCCTTACACCACACTAAATGATGACCAATGATCTTAGGATTATATTTACAAGCTCACTAGGGGAATCCACACGAACTGAGGGTCCATCTACAAGCATGAAACTAGGAGAGTCTCTCCTATTTCCTTCACCTTCACTTGTCTTCATGGATTGAGGATCTTGAGGCTTAGCCACACATGACGATAACTCACTCTTGAGGTAAAAATTTGACTCTCCCCCCTTTATATACCCTGCTAGAAAATGTGGTTGAAATCATCCCTTGGGGTGATGAAATCCCCAAGAAAGCCTCCTAAAGGGAAAGAGTTACTAGACATTTTTGATCTCCAAGATCACTCGAAGCACAGGGAGAAAGCATACATGTTACTAGTGCTCTTGGGTTCTAACTAAACAAAGGAGAGGATCTAGGACTTTTGATCCCCAAGATCACCCAAGGCTGTGAGGGAAGACCATACATCCTATAGGCTTTCAAGGAAAAGTAGGAAAGTTCTTTTCCCCTACTTCAATTAATGTGCCTAAGATTAGTGGAAAATGACCACTTCAACAAGCGATACTACAAGGAAACCATTATTAGTTTTAAGTTTTGATATTTTCCTTGCATGAAAGTTGTAAGGTAAAGTATTATAATAACACCACAATGAAACCAAAGTTTAGTAGGTTAGCCACTCAAAAGAAAAATTGAGCTTGCTAGAAATTTGTAGGGAATAAAATTGCTTAAACATAGAGCATAATTTCCCAAACAAACAACTACCAAAATAAAACAAAATGAAAAAATAGCTTGATTACAGGGCCACCCAAACATGTCCCAAGATCGTCCAAATAGTGACAAAACTGCCCAATTGTGAATAGGGCCACCCAAATAGAATCCTTGCACAAATAACAAAGTTTGATCAATAAAAGTTGATATTTTGGTGCCAAGAGGTAGTTGGGGCAACATATAGGCCTACAAAACAAACTATTATCAACAATTTTTTTTTTTTTTTAAAGAAACATAAGAAAATTGAGTTTGGGAAAATAATGGTGGGCTCCTAATACCTGATGATAGGGCTTTCCAAACATAGTACGAGGCCATCCAACTAGAACAAGGGTACCTAACCATGACGTGCACATGATAAAACTCAAAAAAATATAATTGTGATTAGTGATATAAGGGATGTGGGTCACATCAGGCATACTAGAGATGTGTGCATGAAATTTTGAGCCCACTAGAGTAAATAAAAAAATATTAACCTACTCTACTCAAAACACAAACACCACTCAAATCAAGTGTAAGAGTTAGCAAATATTGATAAAAACATGAACAATTTTACTAAAACCAACCCTTGTTGCACCATGGAATGGTTGTTGTGCTCATGGATGTTGAATGGGAGTGCTTGTGCCAATAACATAAGGTTTCATTCAAGTTCATGTATATTGAAAATGGCTTGGGTTGAGGCCAATTTATAGATATTTTTGGGTAAAGGATGGATGGCTAGGATTAAAATATGAAATCAATGGCTCACTTTGGTTGAGAGCCATGTGGAGATGAGATGATGACAAATGTTCTCATGTGGTTGGAGGAAATGGAGGGAGAGGGTTCAAAGAGAGAATCAAGATTCTCCTTGGAGGAAGTGGATGGACAAAATGGGAAGTGTACTTAGGAGTACCCTTGATGGATGGGCAAGTCCTTTGATCCATGCAAAATGTTACCAAGGTTGTGTCACATGTACAAAGACCCATGCCTTTGTACACATCGGAGGATGTGCGTGCTTTGAGGGGGGTTGGGACTAATGTTAGGTATGTGCAAGTGGGTGATTACAGGGTTAATTGGATTAAGCCACTTAATGAAATCTGGAGGAAAACAGGTAAATTAAATAAGTAATATATTTATTTAATTTTTGGGATGAGGATGGGCACATTTAGATAAATAAATAATTGGACTTATTTGTACCTAAGGTACAAACTATGGAAGGAATACGATTAAATGATTTAGGTTAGAAATAGGCACGAGTGAATAGTGATGAATAGTGACTTTATTAATTAAATAATAAAATATTATTTAATTGTAAGAATATGGGAATGAGATAATTAATTGAATAAGTAGGGTTGTATTCAATTGATTATAGAAGAAATGTTCAAGTAATGCCTGTGTCAATTTTAGGTGTCTACAACCACTACTTTTGTATCTATTGTAGTATTTGAGGACTTGGAGGGGCATGATCTAAATATGACTAAAAATAAGAATTCTTACTTGGGTAAAAATAGATGAGGAAAGCATGACAATAAAAGCTTATACAATGTGCAAAAAGAGAAAAGAAATGATTTACAATAAATGAATCAACTCAAAGGTTGTATGTGGTGGGGATTTATGGAACGTCTTTTGCAAGGATGTACTAAAGCTTCAAGCATATTTTTTGAAACATTGGAAAGAGTTTAGGAATCTCACGGTGCCCTACTAAACTCTATAAGAGTTGTTTCTCATGATAAAATATTTTTTAATAAAATTATGTTATTACAAAAAAGATCATGCACAATGTATTGTTCTTGATTTTTTAGAAGAATGTATTCATGCTTCAAGTTGTAAGACCTTAAGATTAAATTAAAATTTAAGATGTAACAACTCATTAGATGTTATGATAAGTCCTTGCATCTAGTACATGTAATCAATGAGTTTAGATAATATAGAAACTCTTCGCTCTTAGCTACAAAGTTGAATAGGGTTCTTGAAGTTAATAGTGTATATTTACATGCTAACATCATTTTTTTCATACAAATTAGAAATGAAGAACAAGATGGATTCATTTGGTTGTGAATCATTATGGCCTTTTAGCAGGGAAGGGGAATACAACAAGCTCCTTGTAAGAGCTCATATATGTCATACCCACTCTTTTATTTATTTTTGAGATGGCAAGGCTCAAGTCTTAAATGCTATGCCATCTTTATTAGGATGTCTACATGCAAGCTTAATTGTGAAAACAAATCTAATAGGTGATGCAGTCTAGTTGGTAGAAGTAGGCAATTGTAACAACCATATGATTAAATCTAATAGGAATAAGAGTCGGTCCAATTTACAAATAGTCAACACCAACAATGAGAAAAAGGGGGCTCTCGATGCATGATAGTTTTTAGACGATGCATGATAGTTTTATGTTCTAAAAAATATGACCAACACTTCTAGAAGAATCCTCCAGGGCTTTGGAATTAACTTTCACAAAAAGAAGGAAATAAATAAAATAAAAAAGGCTAAGCCTTTGAATCGTGCCATCAAATTCAACCCTAAAATAGTAAAAAATCAACAAATATTTCCATGAGACTACTAAAATGTGGGGGGAGAGAACTTTGTAATCATTGTCAAACATAAATTAACACTACAAATGACTAAGAGTAACATATTTCCATAATTCATATTGGATCTGCAATTAAAAAATTAATAAGTCTTTGTTCAATTATACTATGGTATTTCTATTTGGTATCTATCATTACAAATTTATTATATGTTGTCTTTTAATTTCTATATTCATATTTATCAAAGTTCATATTTAAGTAATGTAAAATTATTATTTTTTTAGTTTAGATAAAGTGTAAAATAATAGTT
>VDFB02131152.1:0-20979 GCA_007258455.2 Sequoia sempervirens | reverse complement strand
ACAAAGCTCACCCAAGGAGTCTGGCGTCGCCGTAACTCTTACCGATACAAAATGGGCCCGCCAAATGAAGAAGGCATTGGTATGACTAGGATGATCTCGCCAGGAGATCGGGCCGACAATGTAGGGTCTCCCCAAAGTGAAATAGGCTCTCGATGAAAGGATGTAACTTCTGTGATGAGCCAATGAAGGAAGTCACTTCCTTTGACAGACTTGCAAAAGGATAGATCTACGCGAGAAGAACACCAAAGGAAGAAGAGGAGGTCAGGAGTCAAATGGACAAATGCCGGTATCTACCGATAGGGTAAAGTCAAAGATATCGGCGAGCATTTTGGGGCACTCAAAATTTGCATCGGAGGCCTAAAATGGACATGATAGAAATAAAAGGTAGTCGAAAAGATCCATCACACCTCAAGAGACAATCTTCACCTATTATTGTGACAATGAGGATTCACATTGAATGCAAATCTTTCTTCAAAAGATCTCAGAGTCGACCTATAGGCATCAATATACTGTAAGATCCTAGTGCAAGGGGACAACACATTCTTTTGATGCATTTTTATATAGGCATTCTTGCTCTTTGTAAAGGTTAGAACTTAGGGTAGGATTAGGAGACCGTAGAGTTAGAAAGGGATAGAACTTGTAGAGTAGAACCGGTAGTTAGGAGTTAGATTCAAAATAGACTAATGTATCTTTCAGTTTCCTTAGTGTAAATGGAAGCAATTTGGAGCCAAAAATTTTCTATACACTGGTGATTGTGCCAGATTTGTAAATGTTGTCTATCTGTTTCACTGACAATAGGGGCAACCAGATTTTAATCTACTTCATGTTGTGTTCTAGAATGGTGTTTGTCTTGATTTAATCATCTGATTTGAAAAGCTTTCAAGGAATGGAGTTTGGTTTTTTATGTTTTGTTTAAGTGGTAACTTGCAATCTGTTGTTGAAATCAGCACTGTGAATGAATGAAACTGTGTGTTAGTCACAAGTTAAGTTTGTTCTACAATTTTAGTTAGGAATTCCTTGGAAGGCAAATAGGTTTGTTACTGTTTAAATCATTGTTCTTTTTATGTTCCAAAGCCCCATCCATCTTTTTTTTTCAAAACCCTGTATTAGGAATAGATTTAAATTCATGTTCAACCCACAACAATCCAAAAGCTCAACACCAGCAGGCCCCTTGAATATTACTGTTACATTGACCACTGAGTGGACATCAGCACAGTTGAGACCCAACTACAAAGACCTTGGGAGCTAAGGAATCCATGTGTTACCTTTCTTCGTGAGAAACAAAGTAGCAATATTCTGCTTGCAATGTTGCTATGCCATTTGGGACATCAACAAGTATGAGGCTTGGATGGTGTACATAAGTAGTTAAAGCTTGTTATCATTAATAAAGCGATTCCTCATTGAGAAGCAGACCCAAAGACATAGCCCAAACATATGGGTGAACTTCGTTATCAAATTTATTGTTGTCTCTCTATTCTCTCTATTCTGTCTATTCTCTCTTATTCATTTTAGTTTTAATTCCTACTTTGAATGTTAAATACGATATTTAAGTAATTATTTTATGTTATCAGGATAAGCGAAGGATTAAGTGAACTCAATTTCTATAATTTCAAAGGTTAAATAAACATAACCACACAATTCGGTTTGCGATCGGGATAAATCTGTAATCAGGAGTTGAATGAAAATTCTTTGTAACCCTTTTAATTACAGATCAAGTTTGGTATCAGAGCAATTTAACATAAAAAAATTGCAAGTGGATGTTAACTAGGTTGAAATTAAAGTGAGGAGAAGGTGCACTTGAGGAGATTAATCCAAAGATCGGATCAAGGCGAGTTACTTGAAGACAAACCATGAAACAACCAGAAGAAGGAAAATCTCCCAATCTTGAAATCTTTGAGAATGAAGAACATTTTCGCAAAGCATTCCTAGACATGAAGATGATGGTGGAAGAGTTGTACAAGAAAAAGAAGAAGAAAGCTAAAGGTGAATCCTCTTCAAAAGATGACATAGGTAAAGGAGTAGGAGGTGGTGGTGACCCTCCTAAACCTCCATCTTCACCGTCTTCACCTTCCTCACCTTCTTCATCTTCTTCATCTTCTTTGTCTACTATGTCTACTTCATATTCAAAGAAGAAACAACTTGTGCAACCTGAATCTAATGCTCCTTTGTTAAAGCTTGATGTTATATTTGAATTGCCAACTTATAATGGAGAACTGGATGCAGAGAAACTTGATAATTGCATAAAACAAATTGAAGTTTATTGTAGGATTCAAAAGTTTACTGATGATGCTTCAAAAATCCAATTAGCCACTCTTCGCCTGGGAGGCACAACCTTAATCTAGTGGGAGAGCAAAACTGAGGAAGATCTAAACCGATATGGTAAAATTATTTCTTCTTGGTTTGAGTTTATTGTTGCACTTAAGAAATAGTTTTATCCATTAGGTTACATGCAACAAGCAGTAATGAATTGGCAATCATTAAGGCAAGAGAAAGGACAAAGTGTACATGAATATATACTTGAATTTAGGAAAAGAGCTTTAATGCTGGGCATTCCATTATACACACAAGAAACTTTGTTGAAGTATATAGGTGGATTATGTGAAAATTTAAGGCATACAATACTTATGTTCAATCCAACTAACCTTGAAGAGGTTAGTGTGCAAGCCATTCATCTTGAAACAGGAAAAAAATAGTTCCTTAATGGAATCTAGTAAGCATAAAGAAAGCAAGAAAGGGAAGAAGGAAATGCAGTGGACAACTTTCATGAAGAAAGAGTGGGAAAAGCCTTTTTTCTCACACTACAAAAAGGAAGGGCATGAAGATGCTAAGTGTTGGAAATTGCATCTTGATCAGAAATCAAAGTGGTTCAAGGATCGAAAGGGCAAGTAAAAGACCACAAATATCGTGTAGGACCTTGGATCAGGTTCTGATGATGAAACCAAGATAACAGTTGTGGGTGTAAAAGGTATTGTTCTTGTTGCTAGTACTAGTTCCCATGCTTCTATAAAGAATAATGAGATCCCTATTGAAAGTAAAAGGAATGAATTGTTTCATATAAGGACTATTGTAAAATAGAGTAAAATTGATACACTCATGGATAGTGGATCACAAGTGAACTTAATCTTTGAACAAGTTGTTAAGCAATTGGGATTAAAAACAACACCTCATCTGAAACCATATCCATTGGGTTGGGTGCATTATAATGCTCGGTTGCATGTGTCAAGGCAATATAAACTCTGATTTGCAATCATATCCAAGTTTGTAGATGAGGTAGAGTTAGATGTAATTCCACTTGACATCTATGGGATGGTTTTAGGAAGATCTTACTTACATATGACAAAAAGGCCATTTTCTACAGGGAACATAATAGGTATCATTTGTTTAAGGATGGAATTGAATTCATTGTGAAAAATCATTGCATGAAGAGTGATAGATCTGTTGCAAACATAGGGCATTTGAAAATGATTGTAAATGTAAGCAAGACATTAACCCTTATGTATGTAATAACTAGTGATATTAAGGATGAAGATTAAATAATTTCTAATCATGATAAGGTGTCACAGAAAACACGATGTGAGAATCAATTGCAAGTACGTTTAAGCCTTTAGCCTTAGGTTGTAAAAGAGGGTTTGAATGATTCATTTTCTAATGATGTTCTTGTTCAAGAGTCCCAACATGTTGATACTTTTTCCTTCACATCAGTTTATTCAGTGTTGTGGCTTGTCATTCTACTAGTTAGTTCAATGTGGCTAGTAGATGCATCAATGAATATTGATGGGTATCTAATTGATTGTATCAACTATGCTATCTCATTCTTCATCTTGTTTGTGATGAGTCAAGTGATTAGAATTCCAACAGGGTGGACAGATGATACAGGACAAGTGAGGCAACAATGTCCTCACTTAAATTTTATGTAAAACCAAACTTTTGGTGGTCCAAAAGCTTCTCAATTGGGAGGAATGATCCAAGGGGATCCAGAAGACCTAAAATTTCATAATCTCAAAATCTGACAAAACCAACATCATTGGACAAAGCTTTCTAACACGATCCTGACGCAACTTGAACCGCGTCAAAAGGAGACCATACGCGAAAGTTATGCTCAATCAAAATTTGGTAGGGCTAGAGATTCTAGATGTTGACTCAAGGCCAAAAAATTGATCATCTCCAATCTATTCCAAAATAGTGCCAAGTCGAAGAGCTCGTTGAGAGCTTTCCAATGGTATACATAACGTAAGAAACAAAGATTATTTGCTCCCTATGTAGCTGGTCAAAGTTTGGTCAACATGAGGTCAAAGCTAGTCAACCAGAAAAATTAATGATCATGGAACAATTATCTACCAATTGCATCATGTAGAGCTTGGCAAGAGCTTTCCGATGCGTTTTGAATAGACCAAATCCGAGTGTGTATGTGGAAGTTATGACCAGTCAAAGTTGCAGTCAAACTTGGTCAAAGTGATCATGTGACATCACCAAAGCTTGACACTTGGAAAGACATGTGGCAGATGAATTGGTGGGAGTAGTGAGTTGGCATTAACATGGACCAACTAAGTGATAAAATAAGGAGTAACCTATATTTATTAAAGAAAAAAAATGTTTCGTCTAAAATTTAAACATAGAGGATTTGGTGGGATTTGATCCCTTGACCAGTGCCTTAAAATCCTCTTGCACCACATACCTTGTCCAAGATATAAAGGGAGCTCCTCCCTCTATAAAAACCTTAAATAAACATTAGAATTGTTTTATTTTATGTAAACCATAAAATAAGGAGAAAATTAAGGGGGGCCTTAGGACAAATATAAAGCCTGGTCCATTTTAAAGGGATTTTCATTGGTTTTTAAAATTAAAGGGCTTAATTTAGGAAAATATTAAAAAAAATTATTAAGCCCGAAAACCTTAAAAGGGTTTTAAGGGATTTTTATTTGTTTTAAGGGCTTAATATAGGGGATTTTAAAAGATTGTAAAAGAATTTTTAAAGGGGTAATATCGCTTAATAAATATAAGCCATAAGTTTGAGATTTTAATTTCAAAAATTAGGAGATATAGGTTTATTCAGGAGATTTGGGGAATTTTACTATTTTAACCCCCAATAACAAATGTAATTGTATTTAAGGGGGGACTTTTGCTCTTGGAAGCAATGAATTCATTGTGGAGAAACTTAGGCATTTTGGGAGGAATTTTTGAAGGCTAGTGTTTACACAAAGACACTTGAATTTGTAATCCAAGATAGTGTCTTTAGGTGTTGAGAGAGATTGTGAAGAATTTGAATGCAAGTTTGAGGCTTGGATGGTGTACAAAAGCAGTTAAAGCTTGTCATCATTAATAAAGTAGTTCCTCATTGAGAAGTGGACCCGAAGATGTAGCCTAAACATATGGGTGAACTCCATTATCAAATTTCTTGTTGTCTCTCTATTCTGTCTATTTTGTCTATTCTCTCTTATTCGTTTCAATTTTAATTCCTACTTTGAATGTTAAATACGACATTTAAGTAATTAGTTTATGTTATCAGGATAAGCAAAGGATTAAGTGAACTCAATTTCTATTGTTTCAAAGGTTAAATAAACTTAATCATGCAATTCTGTTTGCGACAGGGATAAATCTATAATCAGGAGTTAAATGCAAATTATCTTTGTAATCCTTTTAATTATAGATCATGTACAAAAGAAAGGATGTGAAACCCTCAGGTTCACTAAAGAAGAATGATTTGGTAAAGAATGTGGATCCAGTAGAAATGAAGGAAATAGGAAAGATCTAGAAAAAGAAAGAAGAGAGCAAAGTTAAGAGTCAATCTATTGTTCTAGCTTTTGGTGCAGATGTTTCCTTAGGAAACTAAATGAAGAGCTTTGGTTCAAGGGGATTTTTAATAGACAATCATTAAGCCCCTGCCAAATATATGAAGTTGACGCCTTCAACATGTGGATATAAGGTGTAGGTTGATATGCTTGACCTATTGGTGAAAATGTCGATGGAAAATATTATGTTGCAGAATTTTGCAGAGCAATTGAAGGTGGCTATTCTATCACAGTTAGGGTTTAACAGCTTTTGGTCGAACTTCAAATCAATGCATTCAATGTGTTTTAGGTCATTTCAAAAGGATTTATAAGTCAGTTTCAAACAAGCATTCGAGGAGAGAAAATCAGACAAGGAGTGAAGTGAAGTGATTTTGAATTCGCGAGCAAAACCCTAGCAATAGAAATTCAAAGGTATTTACAAATTTCTACTTTACCCTAAGTTTCTAAAGCATTTCAAATTGTTGCAAGATGTGTACTCTACAAGTTGTTAAGGTTGTAGATTGTCCTCGACCCAAATTCAAGAAGCACCCTATAAATCAATGATGATGGACTCGAATGGTGTATTTTTGGGTATTCCATATGGTGTAATGCATACAAAAGATGTCACATTTTGCATACATGCAAAATTGGAAGAGTATAACCACTCTAAGCTAGGATATGTATGGGTTAATGAGCTTATCAGAGATGAATTTTAATAACCCGAGATTAAGAGATTGATGAAGAAGAAGCTCGACGTCTGGAACAATTTCCCTATCTTTTTCTATGTGGATGAGTGGATTAGATACACCTTGAGTAGGATTCATGATAGGTTTATTTGGTTGGATATACCACATATAATCAATAAGGAGGCAATTAGGGTTGTAACAAAATTATGTTCTGAAGGACTAGTTCTGACACTCAAATTAGTGAAAAATGAAATGGTAATGAATTTAACAGGTGCAAAATATGACAAGAGAGCCTTGACTATCAAAGACATTAAAGACCTTGCAGTAAGATATGCATCAATGATGATAGCGTACAAGATATACTTTACAAACAAAGGGAACTCCATTTCTGCTACTGCCATCAACATTGCATATGAGGTGGTAAAAAAAGGTGATGATTATAATTTGTGTGAGTTGTTAAGGGAACAACTCTTGGAGAATTTCCAGAAGACCAAGGACTCCTGGTACCCTTCCAGTTTGGGACATTGATAATTTATTTGTTATTTTATTTCCTAAATGAGGTTCCCAAAACCAGGAACATTGTATGGTTGAAGGAAATACTAGTGGCTACTCAAATAAGAGACCATTTGATGAGACTAGGTTATGCAAACACACAAAAAGAGCATTATGAGGATTCTTTAAAACATTCCAGGAGAAGATGTAATCTAGAGAAAGGTTTCCAAAGAGTGTGGTGGAGAAGTATAAAAATGACATTATCTTTATGGTTAACAAAGACTATTGTATGATGGAGGTTGTTGAGCCTAGAACTATGAGGATCCCTGAAATGGGACATGAAGTTAAGGAGGATGTAATTGTTGGTCTGGCTGACCATATGCTTAACATGCCTAGAGATACAACTAAGGGAAGATATGTTACTCATGAGGAAAAGTCTATGGAAGTGAATATGGAGCGAAAAAAGAAGGAGACCGGTAGAAATGGTCAACAAATAAATGCACAAGTTGTAGAGATGATGGGACTTCCTAAGAACTTTGTGGAGAAAGCTAAGAACATTTCCAATTCTTTGAAAGGTGCCCCCAACACAAGAATATTTGGTAGAACTACTAACCCTTCTTTGGTTGCCCGCAACTCCTTTAGGACTAAACCTTCTACCAGTGGAACAAAGAGAAAGGAGTCAACCAATGCTTCGATTAAACAACATAGTGTGTTTGTGAAGGAAAAGACTGCTCTGGTGAAGCAACAAAGAGCTCCACAAAGGAGAAAGAAAGAAAAGGCAAGAAGAGAGGAGTATATGAGTGTAAATATAGATGAACATGATGAAGAAGAGGTAGGACCACAATTGGTCAGGAAGAGAAAGAGCCTATTGGTAATGGAGCTTGATTATATCCCCAATTCAGAGGTTTTGTTTCAATCATGCTTGTATCCTTCTAATCGGATGCATAGTTGCTTAGAATCTTCTTTCAATTATGTTTGGATCCTTCTAAGTGGATGCATAGATTCTTTGAAGCTATCACTTTTCCAATGAGACCTTTGTTGCACAAAAAACATCATTTGCTAATTGGCCTACCAATTGATCTCATGTATTGCACAAATGTATGCAAAAAATAGACCAAATGTTTTCCTAATTGACCTTCTATACCTCTTCAACATACCCATTGCACACCAAGGTGCGATTGGTAGTTATAAAAAGATCATATAATAAAAAAAAAGTTAAAGAACTAAATGAATCTTGTTATAAAGAATTGATTCTAAATGCATCACAATTATGAGCTATATGACATGATCTCAATTCCACACCATCGTTACAAAACAAAGGCCATGACACATTGATTAGTATATTACTCTTCACAATTTGAAAACATTTTAAGAAATTAAATCCCTTGGTTACAATAACTTAACCAAGGGACCACTTATAATATAAAAATATACTCTTCATAATAATCACTTCTAATTTAGGACTATACTCATAATAATTGTTTCCACGTAAAGAAAGAAAGCAGGACTGGTGCTTATTACTTGTCTTGTACATCACCACATATATCCGAACTTACTAATTTTGGTGTCATAAAGTAAGGAAATATTTGTAAGCAAAGAATAAAGGGAGACAATGGGGTTGAGTGGACGAGAAGGAGACAGAGACATCGTAATACGATTAAGGTCCCACGGTGCACCTTTGAGAGAGAACACGTGGCAAGCTATGTTACACGTGCGAGTCAGGCACAGACTCGCTCAAGTTTACCCCTAAATAAATTTCCATCGTGTTTTGTGGGGTCAATAGGCTATAAGTTTTTGCTTCCGTCTGGGGAGCATCGGGACTGCTTTTAATCCTACGGCGTACAAAGTATTCAGGAGCGTGCCTGCTGCAGCATGCCACAAGTTTAATCGTGTCTCATGTATGTACTCACGAGTTTTGCATTAGGCGTCGTCGCTCATTGGGCCAGCTATACAAAACTTCAGAAACAACCAATGGATTATTGCCAACTGTGGCCGCGTCAGCGAGGGAAAAATCCAATTAAGCGAATAAAACTTTCCTATTTATATTTCAAAGCTCCCTGAACTGGACATGATTTGGTATTCAACATTTTACAGCGCCTCTGGAGGCCGTTGAAGGGGAAAAAAACACCTCTTTCGCTTTCAGTAATTCTTTGGATTTCAATTTGTTTTCTTTGGATTTCAATTCTTTTTCTCGGTGGATTTATAGTTTTTTCAGATGGAGTGTTCTGCCATGGCTACCAACAGGGGAGCAATGGCAGGCAGCAGTAATCTTGCAGCAAATTTGGGTAATTTTTCTTCGTCATCACTGAGACGGCTTCCAATGAATTCTGTGTATCATGATCGGAGCCATTTGCAATATTATGCCGGAGCTCTGAAGGTCTACTGTGGAAAGAAAACTAAATTAGAAAAGCAAAAGCTCAAGGGCCTCTCTGCTCTGTCCGACGGTTCTTTATCAGAAAAGAGAACGACAAAGCTGCTCGAATTAGTTTCCATGGATCTTGCGGCCCTGTCCAATAAGTTTTCTGACAACGAGGATGCGGAGAAACCCCTCGTAGAACAAGTCAGACGACAAATTTTCTCGGTAATTTGAATTTCTTGTACCAAATTCTCTTTACCCTTTTAATAAAATTAAGGATGGCGTGATATTAAATGTTTATACTACTGATATGCAGGAAGCTTTGGAGGTTCTGATGACTCAATTGGAACAAGAGAATGCGGAGCGAAAACAGAGGAAGAAAGAAAAGAAATTGCAGAAGGCAGCGGCGCAGGCTCAAAAGATGTTGCAGAGAAAGTGTGAAGGCAGTTCATCATCGTCCTCTGAATCGAGCGATGGTGAATGTGAGGAGACCAACATGGCAAATCTCCGCATGAATCGGATTCCTGAGCAGGCGGTTTGCCCTGACGTCATGCCTGCTACATTTTTGGAAAACCCCCTAAATATAGGAGGATTGGATGGGGAATTTGCAGAGACTAAGGAAAAATTGGGGCTGAGCGCAGTGGATATAGAGGGGCAGCGGCAGGTACAAGTTTGCATGGGAGGGAAGTGCAAGAAATTGGGGTCTGAGCAGCTGCTTACTGCGTTTGAGGAGAGCATACAGAAATCTGGAATGGGATGTGCCATACAGGCTGTGGGCTGCAAATGCATGGGGAAGTGCAAAAGTCCACCTAATGTGAAGACGCAGAATGATTTTTCCAAAGAATTGCATATGGGTGTTGGGCTAGGAGATGTAGATTTGGTTTTGGATCACCAATTTGGATTAAAACCAGAGCAGGATGAATTGAAGGACAAGATCCTCGTTCAAGCTTGATATTTTTTTTCTGGGGTTCTACGAATTTATGCCCCCAAGAATGTGGAAGGAATTTTTATATTGTATATAAATATTTCAATCGCATGCAAATAGCATTTTTTATTTTTGTCCTCGAATTGCAGATTGCCGTTTTTATCTACGACTTTGCTTGAGTGCCGTATCAGCGACCTCGTCTGTATATTTTATATTATTTGGTATAAAGATGGGAAAAGCTTATATAAAAGAATTTCAGAAGATGCATGAAGAGAGGTCGTTCAGTTATAAGAGCTAAACTATTAAAAGGTGGAGGATTATGTAATTTTATTTTGGCTCTAGTCGTCTCTTTCTTTAGATAACGATGCTGGTCTTGGCCATTAGGAATATGGCCCTAAGATATCCTCCTTGGTTCTCATAAAGGATATGGTCTTACTTAGTAATTAGACATCTTTTTGTTCTCTTTCTCAATAGAATGCTAAATGACATGAATAATAGTAGTAGTCAAAGTATGAGCAGGGAGTTGTGAAGTATGTGATTGACAATCATGCTCCACCATTCTAACTATGTCTACATCCATGAATAAGGGAGTGACATCTACTAGAAGGTAAGTTGGTAGGAGTTGTGAAGTATGTGATTGACAATCATGTTCCACCATTCTAACTATGTCCACATCCATGAATAAGGGAGTGACACCTACTAGAAGGTAAGTTGGTAGAACTCTAGCAAACATATACAATGCATTACACTAATGATCCAAAAGTGCCTTGCAAAATTTAAGGAAATTTAGCAAGAATTATGGATCCATCTTTTAAAAAACTATATGTCAATGAGAGTCTCCATTTTGTTCAAGAACAAACAACAAATATTGACAACACCCAAATGAGTTAGCCTAGTACTAATAAGGAGACCTTGGTAGGGAATATACCACGCAAAGTGGATAAGTTTTAGCTCAATGATGATTGACCAAATAGCTTGAAATCTACATTGTATGTGCCCAAAGAACATTGATGAGGCCATCTATGATTTAAGGTGTGGAGAAAGCAAGGCATATCCTTTGTGCGTTCTATAATTGTCTCTCAATTTCACCTTAAGCCAAGAAAGAAAGCTCCAAGTAGTCTTATATAAGAGTTAAGGAAGACTTTTGATACCTTTATAAAAAAAATTCAAAGCATGAAACTAATGAGTCTTAGCAAGGTGTCGATCTTAGCAAGAAATAACAAGAACCACCAAATAAATTATTGGTTAATAGATAGACCCTTGTGAAAGTGCCAAAAAATTCTCTTGAGTCCTAGTTTCTTTGTGCATTTAGGCCTTATTTTTACCCATCACAAATAATCAATTTGAGAAGTTTTTCAATGGGCCTTTCTTTTTGACGTTTGCCTAAGTGTTGTTCTTCATACCCCATGTGCCTATCATAAGTTGAAAGTTGCAAAACCTTGAGGAAATCTTGTGTCTAGACATGTTTTGGTCATTTTCATATGTTTCTATAGAGTTTTAGAGTTTCTCTTCCTAGCATGTCCTGCCTCCAAACCTTTCCTTTTCATTTTTCCTTGTTAGAATATCACATATTCCCATCTTGGCATACCTTTTCTCCAACCCCAACTCTTTCCCTTATCCCTAACAAACTTTCAGACTTTCTCTTACCAACATGTCATTCTTTTGACCCCCATACTCTAAAAAAAATCGCTATACTATCTTTTGAAGATAAAATTTTGGTCATCCTCTTACTTGCATGCCTTGTGATATGGTTTCCTTGGTATCCCTAATCCAACACTCTTGATAGGTCCCTTCATTCTTTTTTTCCCTTCATTCCCTCTCTTTTTGCAAGATCTTGATTGAGATTTGGATGATCCTCTTTCCTCCCATCTCCTTATCCACTTCCACACCCAATCCTTGCAAACCTTTGTTCTCTCTTTCCTCTCTATTTTTGCAAACTTCAAAGTTGGATCTAGATATTTCCCCCTTCCACTTCATCCACATTTGGTATCCAATTCCATAAGATTTCCCTACAAATTCCCTAGGTCCTCTCTTGCAAAGTATTCATGTTCATTCAAACATCTCTCATAACCTCTTATCTTTAGATCTTCCTTGCATTCTAAAAAGTTTTTCGTTTTCTTCCTTTTGCAAGATTCTTCAACACATTTGGATATTTGGACTCCTTCCATGTATCTTGTTCCATATCCACTTTTGTACTTTTTTTGTAATGTGATCTAATGCTTTTTTATACATATTCTTTCTTTTGTGGACTTCCACTTGGACATCCCATCTTGATGTCCACTCCAACACAATTCCCTCATGTATCCCCCAAATACTATATTCACTTTTTCTCCCTTTTGTGGAGTTTCTTTGACTTCAAGATGTCCATTCCTTTATCCACTCCTCACATTTTACCTAGACCTAAAATCTTGCATCATGTTCTCATGTCTTGTTCCCCATCGATTTTTTATAAATCATCTTAGATGCTTCTAGTTCACTCCAAGCACTCCCATACCTACCCAAACCCACCATTAAGGCCCAATTTGACCCCTATAACTACCATTTGGATTTTCTTTCTTATAAATTCCTACTTATCCCAAGGATGTGAATGTAATATTCAAAATTGATTATGGATGATAAAATGTGACATGCCACCATCAATGCTATGGTTGGATTTTCATATGCAAGTAATCTTATGCCATCTCCATGCTACCATTTCCAACAGATTTCATAGGACTTTGGCTTGCTCCACACACAAAATTAATGACATCTAGTCCTAAGTCAAAAAAATTCAAGGATTCAACTACCAAATCAAGTTTTATAAATATCATTTCATTTCTTATTCAAACGGTTAGTCATTCTTTCATTTTCACATGACTACAATATTGATCAAGATCTAGGGTTTCAATAAATGTGTGTCTAGTTGCCATTATAGTAGCTCATCTTGTAAATCATGAAGAGGTAGCTATCTTATAATAGATATTGTAACTCCTTGGCCAATAATAGATTTTTATGAAGACTTCCAAGTGAGAATGTATGACATGTTCTTAGCTTAGGGTTTTCTCTCACCATATTTGTTGGTGTGAATGTAATAAGAATTTGGTAAGTGTCACAATGGTTTAATGCATTATAAATATTGTGAGTAATCATCATTTCCTTATTGCATGTGTATTTTTGGAAGTTTGTAGAGGGATTATTAGGTATACTTAGTTGTTGGTATCATCTCTTTTGTCATTTCTATGTGTTGTGTTGTCTAGTTGAATGCAACTTTGTAACCTAATATATGAAACTAGTCTGTAGAAGTGTTTGACCCTCTATACACCTTAAAAATTAACAATATCATTAATGAGTAGATTAGGAATATGAAATATTTTATATCCATTTCATGGTTCAACATTTTAACTCGAGAAACATCTCCAATGAGCCTTAAAATATTTCACATTAAGAGTTCATCATGTCCTACATACCCACATCTTGTAGTCTTACACTAATGTCTTGATCAAATTAATAAAGGTTATACTTGTAGGTTAGTCCTTGGCTAAGTGACAACTTTTGAGACCACAAATACATTAGATATTGTTGCAGTTAAATTATTTGCATACCTTTAGTTATGATTATATCTTGTTAAAGATTACCTCTTCTAGCCAAGCCCAAAGTGAAGGAAAGATTATCCACTCTCAACAATTGGCATGCCATCACTCACATTATGTTAGTGAGATAGTTTATCCACCTTACATATCCCTAGTATTGAAGTTGATTGATCCCTCTAAAGGTGTGAGCAACAATTTTGGGACTCAAAAGTGGAAATAATTTTCATCCCACAAAATTCATGACTTGAGTGGCGTCTCAAGCTCTCCATATTATGTTAATGACAAAAGTGCCATATGTTTAGATGGTTTCTTTTATAATAAAGAGATTATGAAGACCAAGTTCCTTCCAAGCTTGACGGGCATTAGGCACACTTGTAGAAATATAATATTTAATCAAGACCTTCTAAGCTTCATTGCCCTCTAGGGCTCTAATAATTTATTTGTCATGTGATGTTATACATGGCATTAGAGTGAAATTAAATCAAACCCACAAAATTCATGGAGGGGGAAACAAAACTCCCAAGAAACACTATGAAAATATTTACCTTGGTTAAAGGAAGCCAATAAAAAATCCTTTAGGACCTTTCAAGCAGCTAGTAAAAGGCTTTATAAGGCACCCAACAAGAAGAATAATAGACATGAGTAGCACCTAGGATTTTAGAACATCCTTGGAATTTATTTACCATAGAAGATGCTTAATAATTGCAAAACATCTCACACCTTACAAAAATAATTAATTATTTTTAATATTAATTACTTTCATCCACGATTCACTCCACCAATTATATAAATTAAATAAATTTATCCACTCTCAAGTCATTACTAAATTAATTAGAGTAAATCCACATCTACTCCATTATTAAATTAAAATAAATTAAATCCACTTCATCCCATTATTATTTATTAAATTAAATAGGTCCACTCTCATCCTCTTAAAAATAAGTAAACAAAATTTGAATATTTTTTTTCCCTCCATAATTACATAAATTAATTTGAATTTAAGGGGGCTCCTTGCATATGATATAATGTTCTAAGTGCATCTCCAACAATGATCCATCATTTAATCTTAGTCATTTGTATACTCACTCAAGCACTTATAAATTAAGCCCTCAAATCTTTTATTAACCCCAAGGTTCTCTCATACTCATTCTTTCTCATACTTAGCATTGGAGATCACATTCGTGAGCATCCATCTAGCATCAAGATCCTGGATAATCCAAAGAGCAATCATATTGCTCATATCCATGAGCAAATCCACTCAACGAAGGAGATCCCTTGCTTTGGTAGGTGAAGCTAAGAGTTTTATTTAATCTTCTTTATGCTCAATTTTAAGGCATTTTTCTTGATTTAGAATAACAGTTTAATATGACTTTAATATTTTTCATTCTATTCTAGTTTTACCACTACATAATAATCAAATAGCCCAACTTTTTCTCAACTTGAGAAATGATGACTTTCCATAGAGTAGAAGTAGACACCTCAAAAGAAAACGAGATGCCTAAGAATCTAATCACTTGACAATGATGAATCCCCCACAAGAATTAAACCAAATAACATTAGCTAATAAATATTGCCTATAAAATTGAGTTTTCTACCACTAAATGCTTGACCCTAAATATTTACAAAAATTATCTAGGCATTAGAGAGCCTAATTGATGTTGTTTTCATCCTACAAAAGATTGAGTAAGGATTCATTAACAAAATGACCATTGATGAGTTGATTAGTTGAGTTGGGTAGGATGATGCATTTAAGTAGGTTTTGTGACACTACATTAGGATAAATATACATAAATCCTTCTACACTAATCACGTACAAAGTAGGAGCCAAAGGGCATCCTTGATGGATAGAACAAAAAATCTCAAAAGTAGTGCATTTTCAATTCTCAACCATATATGTAAAATAAATTATTATATTTTTTCAAGTGATTGTTGGTTTTAGTGAAATTTTTAATTCAAAATGAATTCATTAAGGTTTACATTGTATTGAATGCATTATCTCAATCGATAATAGATGAAATCAAGATCATACCCAAAATAAATTAACAAAATAAATACCTCTTAATCCTCAACTCAAACTTTTAAAAAATCATCATAATTTAAATTTAAAACATAAAAATACTAATTACATAAATATTTTATATATAAATTAGATAAATTCAAATGAACAAATATCCTTAAATCCTTAAACTTCTATTTAAAAAATATAATTATCCATATACTCATTTACTAAATATAATATCAAATTATTACAAACTTTAAAAATCACTTTAATTTCAAAACATTTAAATATCATTTAGTGAATGCTCTAGATATAAATCATTAACCTTTGTTTTAAAGTAGATTAATAAGTTTTTAATAAAATATGATATGCATTAGGTGGTGGTTGACCTAAAGTTCTGTAAATATAGCATATAATCTTCAAACCATAAAGCCTATGAAAGTGGCGTTACTTGTTCAAAAGATTTCTTAGACTAAGTGTAGCACGTGGTGGTTGGTAATCCCTATGCAATAGTTGACCTTTTTCACGAGCTTCGTATATATTTAATTGTATTTAAATAATAGTCAATAATAGTGGGAGTTGTAGACAACCTACTTTCTTTGCAATAAATAACATATTTTTCTCATGGTAAAAATCCATGAAAGTCGTATAAATAAAACATTTTTGTCATGGTATAAAACCACCTGATTTCTTCTACGACTTTTTAGTTTTATAGTAAATTATTGTATAGAGGAAAGCGTCCCCTTACGACTTCTTCTAGTCTAGCACTTACTCTTAATTTCCCAAATAAATAATAACAATAGTTTTTTTATGATCATTTGGTGTATGATTGTGTTTACTTTTCTAATTTCATTTTGTTTTATTTTATGTTAAGTTTTATGTCATTTTATATTTTTGATGGCAATTTCATTTTTGAATAATATTTTGTGTTTTTAATATTTAAATTTATTTTTAAATTTTAATATCTATATACATTTTAATTTGAATATGTATTTGTCATTTTTTTAGCATCTAAATGGTGAAAACAATCATTTAAGTGATTATAAAATACAAAGATAATTGCATAAACATTTATATGAAATAATAAATCATACGACAAGCAACAATATGTATAAGCTTAACACCCTATAAGTCATTACACCACTTGTGCCTACACATACCCATATCACTCATGGAATACTTTGCACATTCCCTTAAGGTAGTTGTTACCCATTTTTTCAAATCTTTTGTGGAACTTGATTCTTATTGAGGGTGTTGTGTTATTCAATGGCCTTAGGACAATTCCTCAAATGTGTCTATAACAAAAACTTTTCCCAAAGATCATAGTTTAAAGACAAGTTCTAGTGTTGTAAAGGATAAAACTATATGCATGAAATCCAATATATGCAACATATTGAGTTAGGCTAGAACAAGTAAGGAAATAGTCTGACTTGAGCTAAACACTCTATAGTTGTGGGTGTTTTAAAAAAACTAATAAACTAATTATCTTTCTTCTTGCAGTTTGTAATAATGAAAATGTTAGACAAGAATAAAAATGTTACCAAATACTTGTTTGTATAGACAAAGGTTGAACAATTGAATGCTTAAAAGTTTACTAAATTGTATGTAACTATTCTAAGTTAAGAGTTTTATATGCACAATTAAGATGTAATGATTTAAAAAATGTATGCTACAAATAAGATTTTTTTGTATTCAACAATGGAAAAAGAAGATTCTTTGCAAGATAAGTTGTCCAAAAGATGTCAAGTTGAAAAATAGAAACTATTTTAAAAGTATACAAAACTACAAATTGATGGGTTTAGTTATTAGCCTATTTTCTATTACTTTTATGCATACTTTTAGACACTTTTAGATATACCTTTCGGATAATACTCCTATGCTATGCTATCTTTTCATGTTTACTATACAACCTTGGACCTAATTCATAGTAATGGAAATATAGTTATAATATAGTAGCATTTCATAGTTTATATGTGAGTATACATGAAATGTGGATGGAATTCTATGTTTAATTATGATAGTTAGCTTTGTGTATATGTTTTTTGGAATAACCTCTTGCAACTCACATAGAACTGTAGCATGTAGCAACTAGAAGCTAAACCCACAACAAAAGACTAGGATAGTGAAACAAGGGAAGTGCCAGATTAAGCTGAATATAATAACTACTATATGAAGACACCTGATAGAGTTGAACATGCATCATTATGATAAGTTAATAAAGCGACGAAGAAGAAGAACTCTTTTGTTGATAGGATTATGAATAATTGTTTGTGTGTTTTACATGCAATCCTATTTTACAGAGTTTCAATTCTATTAGGATTATTCTTTCTTTTTAGTTATAGTTTGAACAAATCAATCTTAACTATATGCTCTGATATCTAGGAGTGGAAGTTAATGATTGCAATTAGTTGTTACTTGGAATAAACTCTCCCATGCTTGTATATAGCTGAGGGATGAGTCCTTAGACCAACTAGTTGATTTTAGTATTTCGTTATCAATTTTTTTTAGTTTCATTTATTATCTATAGACATGATGGTTATTCAGAATTATTTCATGAAATACAATATGTGAAGAATATTTTCTGTAAATCTTTTTTGATGTGTAATGAATGAAATTCAATTTTACATGGATGCATAGAATCTGATATTTAGATTTGGTTCTAGTTAAGTGAGGACAACCACTTGAGCAGGCCACCCAAGGTAACTGTTCTTCACTTCATTTATAGTTGTGTATTTATGTTTAAGTAGTTATTTATGTTCCTCATTGTTTTATAAATTACATGCAAACTTTTAGAATAGATCCTCATATTTTGATTATCATGCATGCATTTGGTTAACTTGTAGTAATCCAAAGGTTAGAGTAAGTTTAATTGCTAGTTTGAGTAGTTTTGAGTTAGTTCAATAATTTTTTATTAGCAGTAGTTCAGTTATAGGTTAAGTTGTAGGCACCCGTAGCCATTAGCTCTGGTTTGTTTCTTTCACTATTATGCAATTCTGTAAATTTCCAAGTAGAACATCTTGAATAGGATAACCTAGGTAGCCTTAAGTCTCTGAAGGCACACACAGTGCAACACCATCACAAGTTTACAAACCTTGGGTTGACATTTTAATGTAGTCTTTGCAATGTTGAGTGGACTATTTAGCCAAACATACCTTTGAATTGTGTAGGTTCTACCAATTTTACAATACATTAGTTTAGACTCTACACAAATGTTACTATAAAGAAAGAAAAGTCGTAAAATTAAAAAATTCAAAAGTCATTATGAGAAGAAATGTTGTTTGATAATTTTTTAGCAAGAAAACTTACAATGAAAACTTTGAGAAAAAAGAGTTACAACAATCCCCAATCACAGTCTTGAGCAATCCCTTCTTTTCTCTAGACCCTGTAATCTTTTATTAGGATTTATGTCCCCCAATCTTCACTTAATAATGTGTTGGTTTGGATGGACTCTTCCAATGGTTGTTATTATGTCTTTGTTATAATTTTACAACTTCTACCCCTCCTTGATCCCCTTACTTTGGCTTCTCTATGGCTAAAGCACCTTGTCCCTAAGGTGAACATCTTTCTTTGGCTAGTAGCCCAAAACAAAGTCCCTATTGTTGATAATTGACTAAAAGGAGTTTTTCTTCCCAATAGATACAAGTTATGTCAAAGTACTTCTAAGCTGGAATTCTACCACTTTTTTGATTTCCCTTTTACTTGGGATGTGTGGATCCTTGTTATGTCAAAATTTTCCCTTTCTTGAGTCCAACCTCATTTTTTCTTGGACTTGCTTCCTTGTGGTCTCATTTTTCCAACCCATCTCTCAAGTTTTTATGGGAACTCTCACTCACTTGTGTTTTTTGGGGTTGATGGAAGGAAAGGAATGTGATAATTTTTAAGGAGGTGAAGTCTTATATCCTTGCTTTATTCTCCAATATTTCCTTTTGCATCAAAATAACTTTTAGGTTTTTTTCAAAGAGTTCCAAGACTAGATGAATCTCCCTCTTGCCCTATCTCAATATCTCATTAGGACCTTGTAGTGGTGTATAGATGAAACTTGGGAATTGACATTGAGATTTATCTCCAAAGGCTTTCCTTTAATCAATCCCAAGTTCAATAGAGATGCCCTTTAGATTTATTGATTAAATATTAACTTTGATGATGCTTGTAAAGGTAATTTAGGACCTTCTAGTAATGCTGGAATTATCAAAGATCACATGAGTAAATCAATGGGTTCTTATGCTATCAATCTAGATATCCAAACCAACCATCTTGTATAATTTAGTGTTATTTTTTATGTCATTATAATCTTCTCCAAGGAGATGGAAATTCAATAGGTGGAAGTTGAAGGGGACTCACTAAACATTGTAAATTATCTTCAAAAAATTCAATCTTCTTGATGGTTTATCAATCACTTGATTTTGGGTTCCATTAGACTATTGGATTCTTTCAATGATATTAAAAACCAACACACATATTGGACAAAGGTAACCAGGCTATTAGATTTTTTTTCCAATTGGAGTGTCTCTAAGCAGGGTTATTCTAAATGCCAGGATGGCGATTTCATCCCTATAGAGGGCATACGAATAAAAAAAAATGAGATCAATTATGTAGATCCTTAATCCTATCACCAATATTTTATACTTATGGGATGTGAAAATTATTGATATTCATGAGGAAGATTCTTTCCTTTTCAAGAACCTTTCTACTATTATTGTTGTTAGCTACAAGTAGGAACCTTTGAAACTCTGGAAAAAACTATATGCATGGTGAATGTGAGAAAATCCACAAATTCTAGCTCCTATGACTTGGAAAAAATAAAATGTTAAATGTGGAAAATCCTCAAGAAAGGTGGGATCACAAGATATATAAAAGAATATATGGTCATGATCCTAGTTCGTCTATCAAATTTAATAGGAATCTACTTCTAGGGTGGTTAAAATGAGGGTTATGGAAATTGAGAGGTACTTTATTTCTTCGTGTGTGATGGGGAATAACTAAAGTGAATCTAGAATGGCTTTGTGAGAACCTCTCTTCCTTAACCATGGGATTAAGTGGTTCTCCATTTCCTCGAGTATCTCATCCTAGAAGGGAGATTTCAATCTATCTACTCTTTCCATTTGACTCTTATTATATATTTTAGACACTCCAACCTTTCTAGCTTTCCTTTTCTCCTTTTATCTTTTCTATAACAATTCACTA
>VDFB02131151.1:0-21178 GCA_007258455.2 Sequoia sempervirens | reverse complement strand
TTAACACAATTAAATCCACAAATTATACATCATCACACACATAGAAAGGAACATGTCCAATGCTCAAGAAAAGGATAAAGAGTTATATTAAATTAAAAATTTGGAGTACATGTGCCAATTTACATGGCATAACATATGGGAACATTTCCCTTACAAAAGACCTTATGGTCGATAGCAAGACAATACATTAAGGTGAAACTTGAGCCTTCTTGATAGGATCCTTTTGACATTGATCTCCTTCAACCTTCTTCAAGGGCGAGAACATTGTTAGAGCATGTTTTCGCCCTACCACAAAGTGAAACACTTCCCCGGAATTCTTCAATCCATCGAAGAACACATGACCCAGCACGAGGAAAAATAGCAATGCAACACTAAATAGGAGTAATGGAATATGTGAGCAAGTCATATACACATATATTCACATCAAACACAAGGATTATAATGAAACGTCATCATACTTGGCATTCGTGCACATACATAGTCAATCATGTAGGTTACATTCTAATTCATCTTCATCTCTTCTTGGTCCATCATTTCTTAAAAAACAAGGTAGATCTATACAAGTATTGGTTTGCTATCAAGATAACATGACTGCATGCATGTAAATATTTCAACAACATTTTCATTAGTGCATATCAAGGAATGATGTAGATCCAATTATATGAGCAAGAAAGTATAAAAACATAAAGAAATATGCAATATTAATTAAAGAAGGTATAGCTCATGTATGTATGTATATACATATATATGGGTATATATATGAGTATACATTCTTAAATAGGAAATAACATTACCTTAATAGCTTTCCTCTTGACTATCGTGAGAGTTCATGTTTGATGGGTTCAAGTTCAAACATCCCTTTCTTATGTGGTATAGAATAATCAAAAATCTTAGGTATGGGGTTCTATCCTTTGAATGAATCTTCAGACATTACTTTGTAAAGTCATGCAGCCAACAATATTTTTTTATATATATGAAGGTTCATAAGAATTCTCCCAATTCAACCTTTAATATTCATCTCATTTTCTACTAGTCTTAAGAGATGATTAACAATTATAGTAAGAGTTTGAGGTTCATTAACCTAATGACTATCTCTATCCATTCCAATTTAACTTATCTTGATTGATTGGATAAATATATCTTGTTAGGTAGACACCTATGGAATACATAACAACTCATCATAATACATTTAAATATAATATCTATTTAATTACTATCTACCATTTTGGAGCTTAACTCTTAAATATGAGTTTACATCAACAAGAAAGCTAGATTCCCTTTCATCCGACATAATTGATGTTACATCTAATGTTAAAAAGGTTAACACAAATACAAATTCATAAACATTTCCTATCATAAGACTTCCTATGATTGCAAGAATGTCTTAATGAAGGTGTAAGTTCATCTATGGTGACGATGTTCACCAATTTACTAGAAATTCAGTAACCAAATCACTAACCAATATTAAAAACTATCAAATTCATAAATATTAGACATGTTTATATATTTTTATATGACAAGTCAAGGACATTAAATATTCGATATGGGAGATTATTGCATTGAAAGCTGAATCTGGTATAATGTCTATCTATTAAGTATTAATATAGATTATGAAGTATGGATATCTGAATTCCACCAGCCGAGTCTCTTCTCATCGTAAGAGTCCCCCTTCCTCATTGATTTTCATTGAAGATTGGAAGTCACATCAGGCGAGTTCTAAGCGTGGAATTTTATACTAAAATATGTTTACCTCATTTATTCTTGAATCACCCTCAATATAGTGCACGTTCTCAGATGGCGGTAGGATCGACCATTTATATTAGCATACATTTATGTTGGCATAAATTGGTAACATTTCAATACTTTTGATCTACATAAGCATATGGGTCGCAAGATCCTGAATAGATATGCATGCAAAAATGTAGGAGACAAGACAATATTATAGTACCTTTAGATAATAAAAAAATGCTCCAAGGAACCGTGGTCGAAAGAAATGCTATGATTTGTAGGGTGTGCATCCACAATTTGGGAAAGCAATAGAACGCTTATAGTTTGACAAAAAGGGAGTCAACAAATTATTCTTTTGCCTCTATTTCCCAAAACACTAAGAATTGTAATAAAATAGTTTCCAATAAATACCGCAGCCCAACATATTTCTACCAGATAGAATAAACAGATCAAACCCAATTTGATCATATATATATAAGTGGAAATGTATATAAAATTCATTCACATACCTTCTTTCATAAATGATACTCTTGTACATTTATAGTGTTAATATTAAAATGAGCAAAGAAATGAAATAGAAAACATAAATTAAGAACAAAATACAAGAGACAAATTTTATAGTGGTTCAGCAATTGCCTACATCCACTCTCAAAGCAAGGGAAACTCTTTATTATTAATTCTAGATCACAATTACATATTCAACTAGCAACTTATTTATAAAACAGTCTCCAATTCAATAATTGGAAAAATTCATATGTGAGAGAAACTTTTCAATTTAGGAAAAAGGCATCCTTATCGAATTTGATTGAGAAAATTGCCAATTTGGGCTTCACCAAACCCAACAATCTTCCACTTGAAGACCAAATTGCTGCTCAAAGATATCTCCCACTGCAGCCATTTACATCAGCCACAACGAAGATTTGAGCTTCGCCAAATTTTGTTCAAGAACACTTTGGATGAGTCTCCTCCAAAGCACATCCAATTTAATAATCTTCATGGATTTTAAACTTTCCATTTCCTCCCTCACAGCCAAAATCAAATCTGAACCTCCACCATGGCCCCAATCCAAAATATTTGTGTACACCACTAGTACAAATCATTCTCTACACACCAATCATCACTAGAAAATTCTTCAAATTCAACTTTATCAAATTGATCCATTGTTGCAATAAAATTTTCATCAAAGAAAACATCAAAATATGATTTTACCTCCACTGCTACAACTTTTTCTCTACCTGAAATCAATGCATTCCATTCTGCCTCTATATCATTCGCATGGGACTCAAATAATGGATTATCATAAACCATTTCTGCGTCGGGCTCGAACAATGGATTATGATAAACCATTTTTTCCTTTTGATTCTTGGCCTCTTCCTCGAGTTCATCGTCACTTACCTAGTTCCAGACTGCATCCTCCTCTCCTTGGGAGGCATCCTCCTCATCTTGGAAGGAAAAATCCACAGTCTCTTCAGCCGAATCCTTCTCATTTTTCCAACCATCTCACCAATGTACATAGCGTTTCATTTCAGCTTTCACTTGCACGACATTACTCTCTCCTGAGTCTAAATTTCCAAGAAATTCTTCAATAATAAAATCGGCTTCATCATTTAATTCATCCAAAAACATTTGACGAATAGCTCCCACTTCATCATGGCTCAAATTAGAGCCACTCGACCAAGACATGAGAGATCGAGCCCAATCATCCCAGTTGGGACTCTCTTCCATAACAGCTCTACCATCTTCATCATCTGAAACTCTCACTTCAACTTGTCTCTTCACTATATAAAAGCATCCAACTCTAGGATCTAACACCTAATCGTCTTCCATATTTGCTCAATTCTTTTCCATAGCTCAAGAAATTCTTCACCGATTTCCAGCACCGAACTTCAGCCTTTGATACCGATTGTTAATATTAAAACGAGCAATGAAACGAAATAGAAAATAGAAATTAAGAATAAAACACAAGAGACAAAAATTTCCTACATCCACTTTCAAAGTAGGGGAAACTTTTTAATATTAATTCTAAATCACAATTACATATTCAACCAGTAGCTTATTTATAAAATAGTCTCCAGTCCAATAATTGGAAAAATCCATATGTGAGAGAAACTTGTCAATTTAGGAAAAAGGCATACTTATCAAATTTGATTGAGAAACTTTCCAATTTGGGCTTCACCAAACCCAACATATAGATCATCTATGCACATTCTCAAATCGTCAAAGGTATATTATCCTTACAAAATTATTCCCACATAGAGGCTCATTTGCATGTACATACATCTCCACATGCAAGTATATTCATATCATGTTAGTCTTTACAAAGCACAACGCTTTATACCAATGATAAGGCATCATATAAGTAGTAAACAAGTAATGGTATGCAAACATGATTTGTGAAGTTCTCGACTATCATTCCACTCATGGATAAATATTAACTATAAATCAGTAGTAACCATCAATCCACTCATACATATTCACTAACTATGGATCATCCCTAATTATCAATTCTCATTTGGCTAGTCACCATCATCGACTATGAATCCTCATGTGGCTAGTCACCGACTATCATCATCACTAACTATCAATCCACACTAGCTAGTCAAAGTTGGAAATCATGACTTAGGTGCCTTTCTAGCCAAATCATGAGGTTTATACTCATGGAGATCTTCCTAACCAAAGTTCTGCACTGGGTCCTCAAGAAGCACCAGCCTACCTTGTGAAAATAATCAGAAAGTGTGGTACAAGTCTATACCCAACTACATTCATTTCTATTCATCAAGTAGGAACACATGCAAGTTCCATGTTAGGTAAATGGATGCAGAAAGGATAAATAATAAATAGTTTGTTATGAATAAATTGACTACAAAAGCTGGCCAAGCATATGTGATAAAATGCAACTTAGGTTAGATTTTAGAAAAAAAAAAAATCTACACTCTCTGGAACCCATCCTAGAAGGAATTAAGAAGGGGTATCCCTCCCTTCTATACCATCTACTATAATCCTACATCTATGTGCTATAGTCTATCTCATACTTTTGTATCATTTCAAGCATATACAAGAAGCTAATATTTGGCACATCTTGCATGAATGGAGAGAATACATTAATGTCAATCACTTAATGAAATTTAAGTCTTCTCAATGCATATCATACAATGCATGTCATTTCATTTATCATATGTAGCAACATACATGCCACTCTTCACAATTTATAAGACAAAATCCAATCATGATACAGATTCAAGATCAATATGTTTTTCACAATTTACTCCCTCAATGTTCTATTGTTGTTCATGGTGAACTTGATAGGTTACAAAACTTAACGCGATAGAGGACCAATGATGTCAAACATTTGGAATAGTCACTAGAAGATTCAAAAATAATCTCAGGAGAGGAAATCACCAAATTCAACACTAAGTCAAAAAATGTTGACAATTCCAACAATAAATCAAGTATGACCAAGGGTCATGAAATCAATCATCAAGGAATTGGTGACTAATCCAATCATAAGAAAAACTAAATTACAAGGGTTGGTCCTTACAACACAAGAAACATTTCCATCAATGAAATCGAATAAATCATCAATTCAAAACACTTCACATAACTGTGTGTCCACAATAATCACACAGAAGTAGTAAATGGCTACATGACACCTTTCATCCAAGGTGTGCTAGAGACCATACCCACCACAAACGTCATTCCTAGTTGCATGTTCATTCATCGATTTCATATGGTTATGTGCGTGATCATGATAGGCCGGGCCAAAAGTGGCAATATGATGGGTATGTGGTCGATGACTTTTCTTACCCAAAATTGATGAAACGAAAAGGTTTTAAAGGAGATTCTCAACTTTCCACTAATATAAATTATTTCCTTACTTTGAATTTAATAAGTAATTATTATTATTCATTTCTATACCTCAGAGAGACTTAAAGTACTAATTGATCGATTGAAAACATCTATAGCTTTCTAAATGGTAATTTACTTTTGAATCCAAAACATGCCACATTCTATGCTTCGCGATACTATAATATTAAAAAAAGAAAAATTGAATTTCATTAAGTTTTGACCAAGTTAAGGTATTCTACATAAGAGTTTTTAGGAGTATATTTTGGGGTAAAAGTTATAAAAAATCATAATTGACTATTTACTTGGAAAAAAATTACAAAAAATATGCATCACATCAAAAGTAGCAGTCCTATACTTATATCTAAAATATTATCATTTTATTGTATAGGTGGTCGTATTTACACCTACTTCTTATTTTTTCCCCTGAAATTTTAAGTACCATCAAGATTGAAATTTCAAATTTTCACCAAATAGATTTTTCTTTTAAACAAACCTAGTAGTTTAGAAACTACATTCAATTTTCTACAAATTCTATTCTTACATATTTTTGAAATAATATAGACAACTTATTGAAATTTTTACGTCAAGTTGCCTAACTTTGATTTTTCTAATTTTTTTGCCACTTAAGGGCCTATTTTTTCCATGATGATCCTACGAATACCTATATATCAATACATTCTTCCATTGATTTTTCATACTAAAATATTTCCTTTCAATGTAATGCAAGAAGACATATGAAGAGGAATTCCAAATTATGTACAATAGTTAGATTCACTCCAATAAATCAATTGTAACAAATTATGAATTCTAAATGTAATGTGCCCATCTATTTGACATTATGAATAAAAGATAAAGTCTACACAACTATTTTCCATCATAGCATCACTTGTGTATTCATTTCCAAATGTCATAGTTTGACTTGGCATTCAATTGCACCCAGTCAATTCAATTTTTACATCAATGATACAAAACAAAATAATTAAAGATGGAATTCCAAGACTCATATCATAAGGTCACTTGATTACATTTTCAAAGACAAGCCATGCAATGGCACTAAACAAATACATGTTGTCTTATGCAAGAGATGGTATTTTATTTAGTCATGCTAGAGCTACCCACTTAAGGGTCTACAAAATCTACATCTCAAGTCACTATTACAATCCTGATATAATGGCATCTAGGAGTTTTGCAGGTCAACATATTAAAGCCATTAATGATCTTAATTTTATGTTATAACTTAGTTATCCTTGCTTTGCAAGGTAGGGGCATTTAATCATCACAATCCACGTTAGAAGATTATATATGAGGTAGGATCCTTTCTACCACTCTATATCTCATTAAAGAAGATAGGCTATCCAACTATAGCCATAGGCGCAAAATAATTCATTGGACCCATATAACTTCCTTGAGATGCTATAAGGCACTAACCATATAGGTTTTTACATAATTATTATGGATAATGCATTCTAGGTTCATGGGTCTTCATTCCCAATGATCCACTAGGTCAACTTATCATAAGTTTATCACTTTCACTTATACATGCAATCATGCATTCTTACAAGAGTGAGGTAACATGCACATCAAAAGTTTATTTTAACCATCTCATGCATTCCTATTATAATGCAACATAAGGCTCCTATCTCATGAGTATGCTCCATGTAAAAGCTGGTACAACTCCTATAATTTTTAATGCATACTTAGTATGACATGCATACACTTTTATATCTGGGTATTTTCTTTTCATGCAATGGATAAGCTTAGGATTCCTACACACATTCAATTCCTTCTAAATTTATCATGCATACAAATGCTCATTTCTTGTTATGAAACAAAGACACTAAGAATTTTTTATTGTAACACAAGTTTTCCTTTCAGACATTCATTCTATTTATATGTAGCCTTGGAGACCAAACTCTTGGCTTAATAATCATATCAATTTCATGTGGTTTCAATATGCGTTCCACTTAAAGTAAAATGCGACAATGAAAGAATCTATTAACATCTCTCATGATGTGTTCAATTTTTTTATTAAATAACATCTTAGAAATATTTTAAGACATCATTCATGATGCCTCCACTTTTAAGGTCTTCATGAGTACACAAATAACATAATTAGTGGGTCCTAGCATCAAGGAAGACCAAAACTTGCACAAAAAAATCTTATCCTGAGGGCTCAATAGATATGCGACAACAACCGTTAATCATGTAAAAGAATAAGAGCATCAAACATGTAGGTGGATATGGTATGCAATCATTTATCATAATTTCCCAAACAATGCCTTCTGAGATATGCAAGGGCTTAGGTCATGCATATGAAACTTAAGATGTTGCCAACTCAAGCATTGATAAAACTCAATCTTTCTAATGAAAAGTCTATGTGCCAAAGGCACTACCTTGAGAGTGATTAGTTTCACTTCTAAGAATTCTAAGACAAGGGACATCATCCATTTCTTGTCAGGTGGCAAAAGTCTAAAAGACTCTATTTATATGAGTACACAATTACACTTACTGAATTTCTCATGCTTCATGCACTAAGAAATTCTTAGGAGGTTCATGCAATCAAGTGTCACAACTAAGCAAGGTGAACTCAAGGCCCTAGTATTGAACCTTAAGCTCTAATACCAAATGTAATGACCACCATAGATTTAACATAATCAAGTCCACAAATTACACATCATCATGTGCATAGAAAGGCATGTGTCCAATGCACAAGAAAGGGATAAAGAGTTATATAATTAAATTAATAATTTGGAGTGCATGTGCCAATTTATATGGCATAACATATGGGAACATTTCCCTTATAAAATATCTTATGGTCTATAGCAAGAAAATACATTAAACTAAAACTTGTGCCTTCCTGATAAGATCCTTGTGACCTTGATCTCCTTTGACCTACTTCAAGGGTGAGAACATTGTTAGAGCACATTTCCACCCTACCACGAAGTGAAACACTTCCCCAGAATTCTTCAGTTCATCGAAGAATACCCAATAGGTAGCACAAGGAAAACTAGCAATGCAACATTGAATAGGAGTAATGGAATATGTGAAGCAAGTCATATCAACATATATTCACATCAAACACAAGGATTATACGAAATATCATCATACTTGACGTTCATACACATACATAGTCAATCATGTAGGTTATATTCTAATTCATCTTCATCTCTACTTGGTCCATCATTTCTTTAAAACAACAAGGTAGATCTGTGCAAGTACTAGTTTGCTATCAATATAACATGACTACATGCATGCAAATATTTCAACAATCTTTTCACTAGTGCATATCAAGAAATGAAGTAGATACAATTATAAGAGCAAGCAACTATAGAAACATAGAGAAATATGAAATATTAATTAAAGAAGGTATAGTTCATGTATGTATGTATATATATATGGGTATATATGTGAGTATATATTCTTAAGCAAGAAATAACATTACCTTAATAGCTTTCCTCTCGACTATCATGAGAGTTCATGTTTGATGGGTTCAAGTTCAAAGATTCCTTTCTTACGTGGTATAGCATAATCAACAATCTTAGGTATGGGGTTATATCCTTATAATCAATCTTCATAGACATTACTTTGTAAAGTCATGCAGCCAGCAATATTTTGTTATATATATGAAGGTTCATAATCATTCTCCCAATTCAACCTTTAATAATCATCTCATTTTCTACTATAGTCTTAAGAGATGATTAACAATTATAGTAAGAGTTTGAGGTTCATTAACCTAATGACAATCTCTATCCATTCCAATTTACCTTATCTTGATTGAGTGGATAAATATATCTTGTTAGGTAGACACCTCTGGAACACATAATAACTCATCATAATACATTTGAATATAATATCTATTTAATTAGTATCCACCACTTTGGAGCTTAACTCTCATAAATGGGTTTACATCAACAAGGAAGCTAGATTCCCTTTCATCCGATATGATTGATGTTACATGTAATGTTAAAAAGGTTAATGCACTTGTACAAATTCATAAATAAATTTCCTATCATAAGACTTCCTATGATTATAAGAATGACTTAATGAAGTTGTAAGTTCATATAAGTTAGGCTATGCTACCTAGCATTGAACATTTTAACCAATTTCCTCTATGGTGATGATGTTCCCCCATTTCGTAGAAATTCAGAAACCAAATCATTAACTAAGAATGCCATTTATTAACCATGCAAGAAAATAGCCCTAATCCATAGGAATCCGACAATTTCTTCCAGCCAATATTAAAAACTATCAAATTCATAAATATTCGACTAGTGAGTAGCCATCGATGACAATTCAAAATAGAGTAAAGGGTTCACCTTCAATTTGTTAGCTAAACATTCTCAATCTTCTCGAGCATCATATATACATGTTTATATATTTTTATATGACAAGTCAAGGACATTAACTATTCGGTATGGGAGATTATTGCATTGACAACTGAATCTAGTATAACGTCTCTCTATTGTGTATTGGTCTAGATTATGAAGTATGGATATCTGAATTCCACCAGCCGAGTCTCTTCTCATCGTAAGAGGCCCTCTTCCTCAATGATTTGCATTGAAGATTGGAATTCATATCAGGCGAGTTCTAAGCATGGCATTTTATAGTACAATATGTTTACCTCATTCGTGCTTGAATCACCCTCAATATAGCGCACATTCTCAGATAGCAGTAGGATCGACCTTTTATGTTAGCATACATTTATGTTGGCATAAATTGGCAACTTTTCAATACTTTTGATCTACATAAGCATATGGGTCGCAAGAGCTCGAATAAATATGCATGAAAAATGCAGGAGACAAGACAATATTATAGTACCTTTAGATAAAAAAAAATGCTCCAAGGAATCGTGGTCGAAAGAAATGCCATGATTTGCAGGGTGTGCACCCACAATTTGGGAAAGCAATACCACGCTTATAGTTTGACAAAAAGGGAGTCAACAAACTATTCTTTTGCCTCTATTTCCCACGACAATAAGAATTGTAATAAATGGTTTCCAATAAATGTTGCAGCCCAACATATTTCTACCAGACATAATAAACAGATCAAGCCCAATTTGATTAAATCCGATGCATTCCAATAATTGCATTGCATGCGTCAAATGCATTCTTCAAAGGTGGCAACGTTGGTAGAAGTATTATAAGGAATCCAAAAGAGGCGATGTTACCAAGAACATAATATTTGTTTCATGGAGATGTTTAATAGAGTTTTCAATATAAAGAAGGTAGGTTTCAGAAGAGTAGATCTCTACAAATTTCGAAAGATTCGACTGAAAACGAAGCGTGAAATAATGGGCTTTTTGTAAAAGATTGTGAACTCTTGGCAAGCTTACCCATAGTCGTGACAAAGGTTTGACTCAGGCACTCAACAACTTCCAAATATTTGACCTGCTCTCCTAACCTTACATGAGAAAGAACACAGTTCTATACAAGCAATCGCATGCAAATTAGAACACGGCCTGAACGTTTTCTACTAGCAGGCAGGAACAATCATAAGAAATGGCAGAGAGTTTCGAAGGGTTAAAGAGGCTCGAGATGGAAACAATGAAGGATTCTGAATACGTCCATACCTCTAATTTTACTCACGTCCCCCACCACTGGCAGATGTGAAGAAAATCCTTCTCGGCCTTTCCTCTCTAGATGAAATCTGATCTGAGCTTCAGTCTATCGACTACCTCCCTTCTCAACTGTGGAGAATAATCCCATAGATATCTTCTTTTCCTTCCTATTCCTTTCTATCATACGCCATTATCATTGGAATCGCCCCCAAGATGACTCCTCTCTTGTCTTTTTTTTCGAATTGAGTGCCTGATGCTTTTGTTTTACATTCATTCGCATTTACAAGCAAAAATCAGTTACATGTTAAAAGAGCACTGATGCAAGCAGTCGCCACCAGCCTGCATAACAACCATTTGACTGTTTATTAATTAATTCAAAATAAAGATGGAATGCATTCTTTATTTTTAATTAATTAATAAACGCAGTTAAATGGTTGTTTTGTAGGTTGGATAGACATTGTCTTGACCATCTATGTAAATTAAATGTATTGTAAATGCATTCTATTGCATCTTTATTTTTAATTAATTAATAAATGCAGTCAAATGCTTGTTTTGCAGGTTGGATAGACATTGCCCCGACTGTCTATGCGAAGTAAATGCATTCCATGCAAATGTTATATTGAAGCTTCATGCAGAAAAATGCATACGTTTCTTATGCAACTTAAATGCATTTCATGCAAATTTAAGAAATGCATGCAAGTTTTAATTTCATTCCTTTCTTCTTTTATAATTATTATAGATATTTATTTTCTAATTTAGAACTTAATATCAATAGCTAAATTCTTTTTATAACCATTTGTATAGATAATATTGCTTAACTTACGGACGGGATGAAATTTTAAAAGATGATCCTCGACTATCCTTAATCTAATAATTGACCATAGCCAGACGTGACTCTTCCTCTTTTCCCTATTCTATCGTCTTTAATTCTAATTCTCTCTATCTCTATCTTATTTACCTCTTTTCCCTTTTTCTTATCAGATCTTCTTATCTCTCACCTTTATCTTCTCCCCTTTATCTTAGACATGTCTCTTCTATCCATCATCTATCTCTCTCCTCTCTCTCCCTCTCCATTCTTTATACCTATTGGGGACCTCACCGCACTCTGCTTGCTAAGCTTTTCCAATTGTACTTAGCGTGATTCGGGACTAACATTGGAATGCTTTCGTGCTGTTGGGTAACCTTATCTCAGCAAACCTATGGATTGTGGCTCCGGGCTTCCCCCATTTAATATCAATTAACTCATCAATTTATGAGGTAAGGGTAAGGGTTGCATAAAATAAACCTAATGCTGAAAGAAAAACTAAAGTGATACACCAAACAATCTAGACCTGTTAACAACTCATCATATTTGAATTAATATCACAAAGTTGGACTTACATAACTCACTTAATAATGCAGTTTGCATAAATATTTCATAAGAAGGTCTATAAATAATGCTATTAAAAGGAAAACAAAGATTTCACAATTAATCAACAACATTAACAACACAACTTACAACCTACAAACATACACCTTCTGCTAAATAGATGCATAACATGAGACAAGCTTGCAAGGAAAAATAGATTTCAAAAAACAAGCTGATCAATCATTAACAACATACATGAGAAACAAAAAATGAGAAGGTAAAAGTGCTCTACTATATCAATTCAAAGTGCTTATTGTGTATTAAGTCTGTCTGAGTTACAATGCAACTTCATCAAAAAATAACTCCAAGATAGTAGCTATCCTCCTGCTGAAAAAGAAAGAACTCCCTAAAAAGTTCCAAATGAACATACTTAACCAAAAAACCACCGAAACCTCCCACACATGTGCTTCTAGAATATTATCCTTGGATAAAATAGAAATGGCTCCAAAAGAACCTTCTAGAAGTCTCTAAAATGCCCTCTACATGGAGAAAAAACAAGCTAAGTCAATAGCCATCCCAAAAGTGTGACAAATAAACCTCCAACTGGCCTCATTCCTCACCAAAATAGTCTAAACAACATCTCACACTCCCCACACCTCTGCAAGTCATCATTGGTCCTATTTCAACACTTGACCATATTCCTTATCATGCAACATGTGTGTTTTTTGAAAGCACATGGCCTTTTAAAGCATAAATATAGTCATTTTGCTAAATGATTTATAAAACACCACTTAGCAAAACAATTTACAATTAAGCTCAATCTAAAAGGCTCCACCATTTAAAAGTATTACATTTACATTGAAAAGCAACGTGAATGTGATTTGCAAATTATTTCACATGATATCTTCAGATATAAAATGTAGCATTAAAAGCTATGAAAAAAGATTTCAAAAGTTTTATAGACACCTTGACTGTCAGCTTACCACCCATATTTTGCATTCTTCCCACACATGTCATAATCACGTAGTTTTCAAAGGCACATGGCATAATAGCACTTGGCTCATAAGGCCGACCTCCAAGAATCTTGGAAAGCATATTCTAAACACATGATGTTGGGTCAAAAAGGAAAAGCACCATACTTAACCATGGTACACCTAGCATAAGTCAAAATAACATAAGGCATAAAATGTCTAGGTGATAACACATGACACATTGAAGACATAGCAAAGCTTAAGGAATGGGGAAAGATTGATAAAGGCATAAAAAACCTAAGGCAATGGTAAGTGATTTTCAGCCCCCATCATATTTTTCATGAGTTTTATTTTTAAAAATAAGGGATAAAAAATCCCATCGAATGGAAAATAATAGGATCAAACCCTAATGATAATTCTCAAATGATGGAAAACACCATCATTTGGTCACTTGGAAGAATATGGAAAACATGATGCTTGGCTAATCATTTTTGGTCGTATTTTGACATTTCTTGGATAAAAATGCCATGGGGAACTCAGGTAATTGTGTCATCATGCATTAAATCTACACTTCATTGCACTTTGAGACCATTTTTTGGACTTATAGTCAGCGGCTATGAAACATTTTGATGAACTTCTCCTAACCATATGTGCCATTCGTTTCCTTTGTTTTGTTGTCTCACTTGTCAACAACTACCATGAGAAGTTGATGAAGCTTCACAGGAAGTTTTTTAGTGGCAAGCTTTGCACATTTCAATGCTCGAGCTCGGGTAAGCTCCCAGCTGACCTTGCATTGTCCTTTTCCTCCTGCAATGAGAAAGAAAGCCTGAATGGAATCCTCTAAATGTCTTTCATTTTGTTTAAAACTCGAGATAGCATTTGAATACTTCATGATCTACAAATTTGAATAGATTCAGTGCTTTTTTGTTTCTCATGGACACAATAACTTACTGGTCGTGGACATGAATAGAAAAGGTGTCATCATGCTTCATTTCTAAAAAACCTTCTATACTTTTTTGTTTTCCCTTCTTCTCTTTCATAATTCATTGATAAGGTTAAAAAACCCATATGGGTTTCTGGAAAAAGAGAAGAAAACTGGAATGTGGCTTTGGCCCTCATCATGTGAACTGGGTTTTCTTGCATTTGCTATTTTTCTATCTTTTCCTACATTTTGAGAAAAACCTTGCTTGGGTTTCTTGTAGCCTTAATTTTTTGTTGAAATTGCAACTGTTAGTATAGAACCCAAGTGGGTTACAAGATTTCTTTAAAAGGTTCTAGTTTGTTGCTTGAAAAATAGAAAATCTTGTAAATTCCTTCACTTTATAAAAAAGAAAGCAACGTTGCCTTAGACTTGAACCCCCAGGTGGGTTTTGCAGATTTTCTTTGACAGGTTCAAACTTGTTACAAAATTTAGATGATTTAGTAAATTCTTTCACCTTTCTGTTGTTTAGACATCTGGGTACATGGTATCTTCATTCACTTGGTCTCAATAAAATATGCACTATTATGAAGTTTCAGCTTCGCTTAATCTGTAGATACACTATCATTTGAATGATCCTTCTTTTATGGAACAAAATGAGATAATCACCTCAGCAATAGAGTATGGAATAGGGTCTTTTCATTCTCGGGAAGTGGAACATTGGGAGAATTGAATTAAATTTTAAATAGTGCCTTTGCATTGCTGCATGTTGGACTATATTTCATAAAAATTCTTTGGATTTACTCAAGAATGTATCCAATGATTTCAAAACCTTGCATAACCTCTTCTAAAAAACTATGTTTTACCTTTGAACATGATTTAGGAAGGCTTCAGAAACCTTAATGAGAAATAAAATTCTTCATTACTGTAGAATGTTCTCCTTTATAATTTATGCATTTTCCTTTACATTTTGTTGATATTCATTTGGATGGCTCTCAAGTTCAACAAATACTTGTATGTTTTATCATCTCCCTATGCAGTTTAAAGCCTTGAAAGGGCTTCACAATTTTATTGAATTGACTGTCTAATAAACTCCAATGTCATTGTTCTTGGGCTTGCACATTTCATGTCACCTATCTCAGATACAATTTTGACTGTATTATGCTTTGATTGAACTTTCCTATCACTATGCTTCCCATACTTCTGTGATCTAAGGGGCAGATGACATATATGTTGCTACAGTCTTCAAAAAGATGGAAAAGGCAATAGTAACAAAAAGACCTTTCCATTGAGAAACGAACCCTTGACTCAAAGGGGAGACCTAAGATAAGACCCTTAGATCATGGAGCAAGAATATGTAGATGCTATTTGAACTCACAATGTTGTTCTTGTACTCTCCACCACCGTGGACCATGGCTTGGGTCTTGTCTCTTCATGATGGCCTGTCAATGCACACATTCAATCCTTATGAAAATAATAAATTGTCCCCTTTGAATCCTTTATAGGAAATACCATCATTGACTGAAACTCATTGAAAGTACCCTGTCCGCTATAATATCCCTATCCCTTGTAACTGTTTCATATGCTTGTACATGAATATACCTTGCTTTTTTATTGGTTAAGTAAGATCAATGTTGTCTTTGTAACACTGCCTCCTGATGCAACTGCTCCTCAAGAATTTTTCTTATCCTTTTCAACTCTACCATGAGTGATAATGAAACAACCTCACCCACACCACAAACACCTTATGACAAGCACACCACTCAGGCTACTAAGACATAATCATGAAGGATTTGTCCCTACCATGAGATTGCATCTAAAGGACTGTTCTAGTGATATATCATGGATTGTACCTTCGAGTTGCTACTATATACACATGACTATCCACTAAAAAAATTGTCTTCATAAATGGTTGCTTTCTTATTGAGTTCTCATACAATTATCATGTAACTATAAGGACTGTTGTGGTGACTATGCTTTCAACTGATTGACATGTCAAGAATACAAGAGCACATCTTGTTGCATGCTTACTTCATTATAGTTTGAGCACTCAATGATTTTGTAATGTATTGAAGTCACTGCTTTTAATGTAAAGACACCTACTGTGCTTTACAAGTACAAACTAGATTGAATGCACTTACCTTTCCTTTTATTTCTGTCATGTGACTCCTTACAACAATTTAGTCCATGTTGCTTGATTACATGCTTATTTACATGTATGGTCTCCTTCATAGCTCATGTTTGATCCTTGCCCCTTGTCAAATAGAATCATGATCTTGGTAGACTGCTTGAATGGTGACTGCCATTTCTTTTGATTGTCTATGTACTGATCCCCATTCATTTGATGACTGTTGATGGTTGTGCTTAGTCATTATGACAGTGAGCAGACTTATTACTATGAATGTCTTGGAATTATCACTGAGAGATATCAATCCCCTGTTCTTGCACAAAAACCTTGGACTCCTTTTGGCGGTCTTCATTGATTTTCACATTTATTTGATCAATATGTGTTGTTTTTTGAGGACAACGATGTTGTCTTACACCTCATGGCTACTGACTCATGACATTTGTACCATTGTACTACTTGTTGTCCCTGTGACTTGACAATGAAATGCACTGCCCCATGCCTTCCTTGAAGCACATCCATGTCTGTCAATGCACATGACTGCCCCATTTCAAGTGATGGTTGCTACTGTTTGATTGAATCTGGGAATGATCCTTATGCTCTAAACTTGTGGTGAATGGATTGTGTTTCATATCCTCTGATGGTCATGCCTATTCCTTTCTTGGTAATATGCTTAGGGAATAGCAGGCCTCTGTGTTATGGCATAGCAATTATCTCTTGATCACATCATATGAGGGTTCTATTGTTTTCATGACTTCTTGTAATGATATATTTATGATATGCACATGTTTGTGTCAACTAGAGTTGATGCTTCTTGAATTTCTTTTCCTTTTTCCTTTCTTCATCACTCACACATTGATTGCTAGTTGGAAAACCTGTTGTCTAATGTTTGGTTGAGAAGGCCTTGAACTCAACCTTGTACAACTTCAGATTTTGTCTTTAGTTTCTGTCCTTATCTTTCATGTTCAGAGTGCATTCAATCCTGTCATGCTCTCAATCTCAAGGACATCATATTCATCAAACTCATGGGGCAGCGAATTAGATGGCCATGTTTCTTTGCCATGAAGACAGTTATGCTTTGTTTTGGATACCTTTCATGCCTGTCAACCTTGTAAGCTCCTGTAAGGGTGCTGTCCTTACACTTGTACCATGACCATGAGTCAACCATTACTCTTGCTGCAGCTATATGTGACAAACATGCATAGTCTCCTCATTCTAACTTTGTTTGACAGCCACTTGTCACATGTGTGGGTGACCTAACAACTCGCTTTCCTGTGTGATGAGTGACTGCCCAACAGGGTTGTGGTGAGAGGGGCTTGACAACAATCTGAGATGCTTCCTCATTATTAAATAGATGCATAATTGAACCTGATGCATCTTTAAAACATTTTGATGCATAATTGAACTTGATGCATCTTCAAAACACTTTGATGCATAATTGAACTTGATGCATCTTCAAAATCTAATAATGAAAGTTGATCAACTGGTATGATTCCATATTGATTTAATGCATTGATAAGAGATAAATCTTTGATCAAGTTGCTCAATTTCCTTTTCTTTCAAAGCATGCTGAGTTCTACCCTTGTGGGAGCCACATTTACCCCACATGCAACATTTGATCTGATAATGAAACAATAAACGGGCTTGTCCTAAATCTGCACATGAAGCAAACGGTTAGAAAATAAATGCATACGTTGAATGTTCTTTTGTTTAATGCATTTATGGATCAGCTTATACATGCATAGGTAGGTGTGTATACAAGGATTGAATCATTCATTGCTTAGAGCCTCGCTCTAACACCATGTTTTCTTCAGATGCAGGGTGAGGAGCGCAATGGAGCTGGGAGGGGCATAAGCAGTTTGGGGCAGCAGCTGGGCAACTTGTAACTAGTCATTCGCAGGCAATGACTGGTTCCATTCTTCAATGCACATTCTCTCTTTCCTTTACTTATTCATGTATAAGTTGTTTCATATTTGCATTTGAATAAGAAAGCTATTCCCTTGGCTTGTGAGGGATACGTACCTTAATGATTATCAATAAAAGAAATTACATTTGAATACATGATTTCTCTTTCTCGTTTGTTGTAATGCACCATTGAAATGGCAAAAAATGTAATCTGATTTACTATGACAATCACTCCTTCATGCATGTTGAAACTAGCAGTTTTTAAGGTTTATCTTTAAATGTTTAAACAACATGAAAAGAACAACACTATGGTTACCCGATTTCCAGCAGTAAAGCTAAAAATCGTGATAACGCTACAATTTGGCGCTTGGATGTACATGCGCTAATTACTCAAGATTGATCTCAGATTAAAAGCCTATTACTCCCAACCTATCAATGGATTTGTATGATTATCTTGGGAATCATCTGAGGTAGGTTACTACCATGTACATAGTTGAAATTTTGGTGTGTTGGTAGTCTAGATGCTTCTTTCCTTGTTTTTCCCCATGTTTGGTTTGTTTTGGTTGTCCTCCTCCTTGACTCCATGCCCAATGAAATTAGGACTGGTCTACATTCATGATTCTAGGTTCATTGCTTCATCCTTGCAGTCCTTATCCCCAACTAGAGCCATCAAGCATCTACAATTTTACTTAAGTCTTTATTCGAGATGTTATCTTATTGTTTTGCCTAAGTCATGAACTAAATTTAGTTCTCGACAGTCTTTTGTCATCCATTTCGAACCTGGGCGGTGTTTTGCGAAGTTCGTCGAACTTCCCATTTTACCGCCTACCTTGCTTTTCCTTTATCTGGCGGATTTTCCTTGTCACATTCAAACTTCTTGCATCTCCTAAAGTGCATGTACGAAAAGGATTAAGTCATGAGTCAAAAGTTGGAGACTTCATCCACAAGTTATGCCTCGGGCTGCATTTTCTAAGTCATTTTGAACCTAGGCGGGGTTTTCTTAAGTTATGCGAACCATCAATTTTGCCGCCTATGAAGACTTATGTCGATTAAACTGAATTATTCCCAGTCTGGTTATTTAATTGTGATGTTGTATAGAAGAAAACCAATATTTCCAAGCACAACATAAACAGAAACCAGCAAACCATACATGTAAAACACAGATAACACCAAAAGAGATATTTTATTTATATATAAATGTTTTTACATTATGCTCGTATAATCATAATCGCTTGGTTCAAGTACAAAAACTCAGGTTGGCAAACACAAAAAGAGGCAAAAGGAAGATATTTCAAGTTCAAAGGGTAAACATCAAGACATGGATGCCCTCAGTAACAACCTGCAAGCGTTCAATTTGAGCAGGTGAAAGCAAGTTCTCGTGTGACTAGAGGAATTGCACAAACAACCCCATGTCATTCCTCACTACTCCAGTGCGCAGTAGAGCCACGACCCCCTCCAGAGTCTCGTCCTGAATGGCTGATGCAATGCAGATGGCATTAGCTACTAGCCCAGTTCGAGGATAGTAGCTGAGTCCATTTATCGCCACCCTGACGCGGTGATGGAACTCAGGCTTCACCAAACACTCCAATGCCCTCACGCCCCAATCTCGATGGCTAGAAGTCCTGACAACTATGTAGATAAACCGCTCCAACATGGTGGTATTATGCACATGAGCTTGGCTCAAAAACGCCTCGCCCAGGATGCTTCGGAGCACCTCTTCTTCCACTTCACTCTGCATCACGAAGATCTCTTTCAGTTGATCAGAAATGTGCCTAAACAGAGGATTGCACTCAATCTCTTCCAGAACGATATAATTGTTCGCAGAATTTCCATCAGTTTGGGAGCTCACCATATTGGATGCAACTGATGTTGGGAGAGAAGTGACACTGCCTAACTTTATAGAATTTTGGTTAGACATGGACGCATTCATTCAAGATTGATAAGATGTGAATTTAATTCACATTTATGGCCAATTTGTGTCGATTGAATTTCAATTCTTCATCGGACAGCTCACACGTGCTACCACTTGGCTTCCTCATACATTGCATTAAAGGTTGATGAAATGATTGGTCCCTTGGCGGCTGTTGCTTGGGTAGTGATTGATCTTCTCTACTGATATCTATTCTTGGCCAAATTTCATTATCTTATCAATTTCCCGATAAACGTTTGGGATACAAGAAGTCATTAATCTAGTAACGTCTTTAATGTCCATTCAAATGGCTTTAGCCATACTATAAATTAGGGGTTAAACATAGATGAGGGGACTTTTTTTTTTAATCTTCCCGGGTACATCTGGGGGTGTTTTTGAGGAGGAATAATATTAATTACAGTCTACATTAGTTTATAATCGGTGTGTTATAAATTGAAAGATTTGAAGTATACAAACCTATGTGTTATGTGTACGATTAGCCGTGTTTTCTTTGAGAACAGGCTATATATATATCTTTTATTTATTGCAGTCTGATCTATTCACATTAGTTTGATTTGATAGTTATGATTTTCAATCTTTGTATTGATCATAAATGATTGTATTCTTAGCCCTCGCATTGGTTTCATATTTATGAGCTAGCGTTAGTCACCTTTTCTGCTTTCTGGTTAAAAGCACATGTCGTTTCCTTAGGATAGATTAATTCATTGAAGATCTTGTGAGGGAGTTGTACCTCGATAAAATTCAGAGAAAAGCCACAAATGAAATTGTGTGCTTTTCAAAGTTGTTAGCGGATTTATATTGGTGTCATATCCAGGTCTTGAGTCGCTGTTTGGTTTATCTATCAAATTC